>JASJOG010000026.1:0-102500 GCA_030142905.1 Heliopora coerulea
CAATTTTTTTTCAACGCTTACTTGCATAGAGTATTTTTCTTGGTTTACACGGTTGGTTAATGTAGATTATGGAACACATGGGTTCAAGACGTACTCACCTGACCAACTAAGAGAATTAGGAATAAAATGTATATTTATTGTTATAACTCGGATTAACTGTGGTGGTGACTTCAGTAAACTGATTCACTTTTTATCAGTACTTCGTTCTCCGAATATGTTTTTGCTAGATAACTTTCACATGACATAAAAAAAAGGGTTCACAATAGAAATACCTGGTTTGAGGACCCTGAATGAACAACGCTTCCAAGTCTCTCTATATTGGTTGCCATTCTCCTATTCGGGAGCAGAAACGATGACACAGCATTGACTGAAAAAAACAAAAATGGATAAACGTTTGTTTTCATCACCAGAAGAACTCTTGGGAGGGTTTACCGACATCTTCATCTTTCTCAATGTCATTTGAGTAATTTTTCAGTGAGTTTAATTGTTATTTAACGTACCGTGTCCAGAAACCTTGTCAAATGTCAAACAATCGTTTAGTTTTCAGCTTTCAGTTTTGGCGCTTCATTCCATAAACCGATCTGTTCCGAGAAGAATGTACGACTTTTGATCGGTCGTCGATAAACGCGAGCCAGCTATCGGTCAGTGGTCGCTGCCACTAGTGTAAGCTTGTCATGAGTTGTTCTGTATTAAATTTTTGGTTTCGTTTTCTTTATAGTTGTCATTAAGCAAAAAGTTCAAATCTGCATCACTCTTTGCTTTGAAAGCTGTTGATTGTGTTCTCTATCCTGGTTTCCTTAAACAACCTTGTGATAGTACGAGATTTTGTTGACAGGGGATTCTCGAATGATTCTCGCCAATTTGTCCGTTGTTTTGAGATCACTTTTGACAAGGACTTGTCTGCTTTTACCACGTTTTAGTTAAAATACGGAAGATCTTCCCGAAATCAAATTTTGTGCTTTTTAATTATCTTGAAAATTCGTTAAGCTTGCTCTTATTCTCGATGAATAAAATGAATATTGTAGGGTTATATCGAGCATGACTGTATTTAGCGTGTGCGGGGTGGTTCGCTTGGTAGATAGATAGATAGAAGATAGAAGAACTTTATTTACCCACGCTAACATCGTCAGCATGAAACTGATTTCCACGATGGGCCTGCACATTAACATTATAAGCTACTACAAAAGTATAGTAAATTGTTACAAAAGTTTTAGAAATTATTATAATACAGAAGACAAAATCATTAGGGATTACTATTACACTAGAAAAAGTTCATGAGAGAAAGAGTTCAAAGATTGAAAGTAATATAATTATAAGTTTATGATTGTTCTATTTACAGTTGTATCCTCTGAATTTAGGCTAGAGAATAGTATGAGCAGCAAGTTTTCTTTTAAAACAAGTAAATGATTTTGTCGCTCTAAGCTCTTCTGGTAATGAATTCCATATCGAACCCCCATTAAACAT
The DNA here is from genome assembly GCA_030142905.1 of Heliopora coerulea. NCBI lineage: Eukaryota > Metazoa > Cnidaria > Anthozoa > Scleralcyonacea > Helioporidae > Heliopora > Heliopora coerulea. Next base: position 1,465 of record JASJOG010000026.1, read on the forward strand.
AAATCTCTTTTTCATATTGTTTGTACAAGGTTTAGGCAAACAAAGTGTGCCTGAGTTGTTCCGAAGATTGTATTTTATCAATTCATTTTTGAATGTAAAGAGTTCACTGAGGCAGTGTGGTCCCAAGTTATTTAATATTTTAAACATTGTTTTGGCTTTAGTTTTAATTCGTTGTTCTTTTAGAGGTTCCCACCCCAGCATGCTCAGAACAGTTTCTTGGTTTACCTCATTAGGTACATTTGCTATAATTCGAGCAGCTCTGTTGTGAAGTCTCTGAAGGCGTGTGGATTGTGTCTCTCCAAATACATTCCAAACTTCAGAGCAGTAGTTAAAGTGGGGTTGAATAATAGCATTATATACTGACCGAATTGTGTTTTGATCAACAAAATCTCGCAAACGTTTAAGGGCATATATTCCAGATGATACTTTCTTGCATATGTTGTCAGTATTGCTTTTCCAAGACAAATGCTGGTCAAGAATTACGCCTAGAATTTTGCTTTCAGAGACTTGTTCAATTTGTTTATCCTCGATATTGATTATAGGTTGTTTATCAGAAATTTTATTTAATATTGGTTTAGTCCCAATTAACATAAATTTAGTTTTTGCAACATTCAGGCTGAGTTTGTTTGATATAAGCCATTTCCGAAGTCTTTCTAAGTCTGAATTCACTGCATCCTCAACCTCATTCAGTGAGTTACCAGCTGCTGTAATATTTGTATCATCTGCAAATAACCGGGGTTTAGTTTGAGCAAGACATGATGGCAGATCATTTATGTAAAGCAAAAAGAACAGGGGACCCAAAATAGAGCCTTGTGGTACTCCACATTTAATATTACATTCAGATGAGATAGATCCATTCACTTCACATTTCTGTTTACGATTAGTTAAGTAGGACTTAAGAAGGGAGTAGGCATTACCTTTGATTCCATATAGTGATAACTTATCCAGTAAAATTTGGTGGTTAACAGTATCAAAGGCCTTTTTTAGGTCTATGAATACAATAAGGTTAAACAATTTTCTATCCATGTTTATGTACCAGTCATTGGTACAATCTAGTAAGGCTGTAGCAGTTGAATGGAGCTCATGGAAGCCAAACTGATGTTCAAAAAACAGATTATTTGTTTGTAAATAATCATGTAATTGGTTGTAGATAATTCGTTCCATGACTTTGCTTATGGCAGGTAGAATTGAAATAGGCCGATAATTACCTGGTAGGTTTCGATTACCATTTTTAAAAAGTGGAATTACTTTTGCCATTTTCCAGTCATTGGGGAAGGTGCATAAAGTGATACTTTGATTGAAAATGTATGTTAGCGAATCTGAAATCATGGGTGCTGCAATTTTCATAATTGTACTGGATATTTTATCAATTCCAGTAGACTTATTACCCGATAATCGAGATAGTAACTGACACACGTTATTTACAGTAACTGGTTTGAATGAAGTAAACTCAGATTTAGTTGTCTTAATGAATTGTTTATAATGGTAATTGGTTGTACCAATCTCTTCAGCAAGATTTGGTCCAATATTTGAAAAGTAATCATTAAAAGCCTCTGCAATATCACATTGGTTTGTCAACTTCTGTTTATCTATATTCAATTCATTTACTATTGTTTTCTTATTATATTTACCTAGTTGACTATTTATTACCTTCCAAGCAGCTTTTGGATTTTTCTTATTTGCTGAAATTTTACTGGAAAAATAATCAACTTTGGCCTGCCTAAGTTTTTCTTTGGAGATCGAAGATCTAACAATTGGGAGCCTTTTCTACGATTTTTCCGTGGGCATTGACGTATCTCACTGACGATGAAACGCAATCGTAACTAACAGCGGGAATGTAATTAAGTTGCGCACGATATTGAGTGAGGGAGCAAGAGCAACTTCATAAGACAGTTCCCCTCTCCGGGGAACCTAGACCCCCTGTCGGGGAAAAATCAATTTGTAGGGGAGTTGTCATTGATGATAACACATTTATATATTGCTCGAACTGTAAGTATTTGTTATTGATTTAGCCAAAAAATATAACAGACTCTTCTGTTCGTGTCAAATCTAAAAAACTGTTTTTAGTTCGTTGTTGCGTTTATTCTAGGGAAAGATAACATGTTATTTTACATTCTGTTGAGAATACAATGAAGGGTGTGACTCGTGTTGTGTTAACAATAGAACTCCCTGTTATTGTATCAGTTCTCTTTTAGATCTGTCTTGCTATAGTGTAGTTGTACCTTGTATATGTACCTTCAATAAAACTTTTATCGTATTCAAACGAGGAAATTTTACGGATGTAGATTTTTAAAGTCGATTGACTTTAATGATGTAGCAACGTAACGTAACAGTTTACGGCGGAAGCACAAAACAAATTGTTCGGCAATGACATGGCGCTCACTGCGTGCTTAAGAAACGGCTATCTTTTCAAATTCAAATAAGGTCTCGTCAATGCGCCTCAACACCTCAAAGAAGGACATCGATTCATGGTTGGTGATAAAATGACGACGTAGAAACTCCAACTCTCCTGTCAGAAACTCCTGAACATCACTGAAGTTACCGAATGGTAAAATAAGTTTTCCAAGACGCTTGGCATACAACAGCTCCGGTATGCAATACTCACTCTCGAAGTAGTCCTTGTTCAGCCAAGCCACAAAGCAGTCACATTTGTTAATTGCAATTTTCAGCGCTTCCGGTAGTTGCTGAAACATTGGCATATTGGTCTGATCAATCCAAGTTTTGTACCCCAAAAACTTGAGCCCGGCTTCAAAGCTGCGCATTACTGGTTTGTCCCGAGATTTGTGACTCAGAAAGACGTGAAATTGTGGGACGAACTTCGTATATTTGATCTTCTTTGTCACAAGCGGCACGACGTTGTTTTCCAGGTATAGTCGCAGCTTTTCTGGGCTCACTGAACACTGCTGTAATTTCTTCAGCTCTTTCGTATTAATTAGCTCACTAACCATGTCGAAAGAAGCCATCTCTTCTTTCTTCGTGATCCCCAGATAGTGACACTTCACCACTTCTAGCGACCAAATGTCATCAGTTGACGAGTGCTTAAAGTTTGTTAGTCGCACTTCGATGCCCTTCTCAAGCTCATAATCAAATGTGAATCTGAGCCACCAGTAGCCCGTGCTCTCGTTGAGACCGTAATTCTCTACTATGATGATATTATAAGCGTTCAGGGTGGTTTCCAGAGGTCTTACAGGAACTTCTGAAAGATCCATAGTCACAGCCCTGACACAAACATGTAGTTCACACTGACCTCTAAATAGGACTGGATAGAGCAACTGCGCTCAAAAAGTGAAGCCGGAAGTCAAGGAGCGGCGGCCATATTGGAAGGACCCAACCAGGTCCCAAACAATATGGCGTAAATAGGAGTTGTAGCGGTTAACCGGCATTTTTCGCCAATTTCAGGGAGGTTGAGATGACTTGACAACCAAATTAAGGTTCTTAATCTTATTTTAAGCAATAAATAAGTGTTTTGAATATATTTTGCAAATGCTTTATTTTGCGAAATGCATCCGTCTGTATACTTGCTTCAAAATTCGATAAATGTCTATCGAGTCTGTAAGAGATTCTTGTGTATTTGTTCATTTCTTTGTTTTTTAAGTAACCCTTATTATTAGCCGATTTTCTGTGATGTGTTTTGCCTAAGTCCTGATTCATTTGTAGCAGATAAAAGCCCAGGATGTATTGAACTGCAAATTTCCGGCTAATGCTGTACATGTGTTTGAACACTTGAATCTAAATATGTGGAAATCGAACTTGGCCGTTCATTCGAAGAGTTCTAAAATGAAACCTCATAGTAAGGTTTTCGTGGTCGTATTTCATTGAGATATTCTTGTATATGGCTTGCCTTCATTGTCCTAAAGTTAATATGTTGATTTGGATCCTAGATTTTACTGCTAGTACCAAGTCAGTGACACATTGATAAAAACCTTTCCTTAACAATCTTCGCCTTTGTACCTCAGTAGTTTGAACATCTCACTGTTTCTCAGGTGATAGATGGGTTGACCCATGCAATCTTTGCTTGACCACCTTAGTTGGTGTTGCTTAGTGGTTAGAGATTCCCACTAGTAACCATGATGATAGGGTTCATTTCACTCAAGAAGTCATAAGCTTTCCTGTTCTTTAAGCTTTCCACTTTTTACACAGGGCATTTTTTTGTCTGTTTTTCTGGGTATATATTTAGTTTTTCACCACAATTCACTCTACTGGTCTTCCAGGGTTCAGTGAACACTTACACAAATGCATGCAGTAACTGATTAGGTTATCCAATATTACTGTAAATTAGATTTTGGTTCTTCCTGTTGTTGGAAGAGCACAAATTTATTTAACTTTTTCTGATTTTGTATGATAAAGCTTAGCTTTTGTTTCCTTCTCAAGACAACAATAACAAATTTTGCTGTAGTACTTTGCTATGCACTTGATAAGGGCAAAAATATGACTTTCATCAACAGGAGAATCTACCGTACAGCAGATTGAGCTCTGTGAACACTTTAAAGAAAAAAATCTAACTAATTTTCGTTTGACTTGGACCAAAAAGTTCTCCCTCAACTCCAACTCACAAAGCAGCTCCAAGGAACATATTTCACATGAATAATTATTTGATTACTGTACAAGTAGAACAATACTAATCAAGCTGTAAGTGGAAGCTATATCAAAAACGTGAAAAACCTATTAAAAACGTCATATTAAATCACAACAAACCGCTGTGAACTCAAGTTTACTACATGCACTAGTGCAAATTAAATGCATGTATTGAACATTTCTAAGAGTACGGAACCCAACTTTTACTGATCAGCAACATCTAGAAATAAATTGGATTTGCACGGTTCATTCAGTAACTGATCCAGGCAAAAGAGTTAGTCAAAGTTTATTTTCGTCAAAAGCTCATCGTCATTGATAGTCAGGAAATTGTTGAATTTGCTTGACAAATACAGTAATTTAAATAAAACCTCGAATACATACACTTGGTAAACCCCAGATCCGAAAAACAAAGACAAGACGAACACTGAAACGGTAATATCTCCTCTTTGTTAAGTCACTGCCAAACTGCTAGTTACACAATTAGAGGTCAGTGGCAGTTCAGGACTTACGGACTGCGTGACCGCGCCAACCGGAAGAGGTCGATTTCATGTTGGTTGAGATTTCCGCCATATTTTCACCACTGATCTCTGATTTTCACTTATTTCTGGTTTCACAACGACTGGAAAAGAGTGAACTATCATTACTGGAAGTATTTATCGATATAGTCAGTCTTCCTGCGTTTAGGGAGCGAAGACTGGGAGCAAGATTGTATCGAACAGAGGGAATAAGGTAATGGGTATCGGAATCACCAATTGGTTCCCGGACAGACATGTTAGGTTCCGACGCGAGTTACTCTTGTCTATTTTGCAGTTCTGCCTATCGTTTGTTTACGCTTGTTTCTGCCCATCTGACATCAAGAAAGAATTCTTGAATGATAGGTGAACGTTCGTCAAGCTCTATCCACAGAAAAAAGATTTCTGAGCCCCAGACGGGGATTGAACGAGCAACCTTCTGATGACAGGTGAAACGCTCTAACCACTGAGCTACCTAGACTAGATGGTGAACTAAGGTGCAAGTTCAATATACGTGCGACTTGAACTACATATTGGCTTCCGCTTAGGTCGCACATACGTCGATGCCGAACTTGAAACCAGCTGTTACACATGGTATACATATGTAATGCGAAAATAAGATCTAGTTTTAGGGATCATTTTAGTCTTGTGTACTACAGCTACATAACCTTTAACTGACTTACAATAAGTAACAGTAGCAAAAAGTATGACTTTAATATCAACAATGTTTTTCATTAACGAACTACAGTTGCACAACCACCAAGAATTTATATTTAAACATCATATCTACTTACCTAATACTTACGCCACGATCTTTAATTTCTCGACAAAACTCGAAATTGATAAAAAAATATAGCGAGGAATCTGAGTGATTTTTGCAATCATGAAGTATGGTTTTGTCTATGAAAACATCTTGGAAATCTTGTATTAATTCGTATTCAAAATTTTACGTAATACTTCATAAACGTGCCATTCATGTGTATCCTATGGAAACAGTTTACCTCAGGTACGTTTACGTCATTACCAGCAAAGTTGACCATGTTCAAAATTCCCGGCAGATAAAGTACCGCGGCCCCAGTATACGTGAAATATGTCACGACTTAGAACTTGGGTTAGGGTTAGGCTTGAGTAAATTCTGCTCGCAAAATGGCAAATTCTGCCTGCTGGCACTGCTCGTAAAAATCGCATATTCTGCTCAAACACCAAAATTCTGCTCAAATTCTGCTCGCAAATCAGGCAAGCAGAAAAAGTACGCTAAATGTGTTACTTAAAACTATATTTTTTATTTAGTGAAAAACTTTTATTTTCAAGTGTAACCTTTTAAAACGGCAATAAAGTTTAACATTCATGACAAGGTGTTCAATGTTTATGGCTGGGATAATCCAGTATTGAGCAACTCCGCATTCCCTTGCCTACCCAAATGCCAGGATTTCTTTAAGTACAGTTGTCAACATTTGTTTGTTAGTTTTTTATTCCGTGTCGCTAATTTTCGAGAATTATGCTCAAATTCTGCTCGAAAGGCAGTTTTCTGCCGGCAGAATTCTTGCTGCCCGAGATGCCTAGTTCTGCTCAAAATTCTGCCGCAGAATTTACCCAAGCCTAGTTAGGGTATACCGTATTTACTCCAACAAACGCCGCGGCGTTTATCGATTTTTTTGCGCTGCAGCTGCGGCGTTTGTTCGAGGGCGGTGTTTATTGCAAAGTTTATTCCAATAGCACTGTCGCGCTTATTAAAGAACTTCCTAGACGCAAACGCTGACAACAAACTATTCGCGAAGGTCACTGGAAAAAGGAAGAGAGAAGTTAGGCTAGTTGTACCGGCAAAATTCTTGGCTTTCACTACGGAACTGCGCATAGCTGAAGTTTTGGAGAGAGAGATAAGTAGCAGAGCAGTGAAATATAGCCACTTCGAACTGAAAAACATTGTATTCGAGAAGAATAAATTTCCGAGACTGGTTTAGATTTAGTTGTGCCGTACTTTCTTAAGTGTAGTACTCGAGTGTAATTCAGTTCATACTTTATTTAGTTAGTTATGAAAGCTTCAATTAAACGCCGCATCGATGAGAATAAATGCGGCGTTTATTCGAGGGCGGCGTTTAATCGAGTAAATACGGTAGTTTCAGTATCCACAGAGGGGGTCATTCACCTTGGACATGTCATTACCAGAAGTAAGTGACCTAGGGTCACTTATTCCTGGGCACGATCCATCCTCGTGACACCGACTTCTGCGGCTCTTTCGAAACCTGGTTTGCAGGTCAGTGACCTTAGCTCAATCGAATTTCTACTGTATACCATCACCTTGGTAACCGATCTTGGGTAATACCATGGTCGTAGTGCTTGGACTGGAAACTTATGACATCACTTTATTATACTATTTATACCGTCCTAACTACCACGCCACCTAACTCGTGCCAGTCCCATTAACGCCCGGTTTACTTTCACATGATTCTTTAGTATCAGGAGGTGGAGGCGGCTGGAGAACGATGGGGGTCGTACTATTTTGGTTGTCATTGACAGGGGAGGTACCACCAGAGGGCTGGGTCGTAATGGTGCCATCGTCTTCTTCATCCGGAGGAAAATCTTCGAAATCTTGCTCACGGACTGGCCTGCATTTCCCACAACAACATCCACAACAACAACAAAGACAGCAGCAGAAATAACATCCCGTGATGAGACCACAAAATATAAACAAGGCCTGGAACGAAAGAGGAAACAAAAAGGTTTGATATTTGAAAGCATACGATGAACAATTTCAACACTGTCCCGACTGAGCACGTGTGCACTAGTATTTTATAAAGTAACAAGTCTAAAGGTTGATCACTGCCCTGACTGATCTCAAAGAATTCCAACGTTTCAAGCAAGGGGCCTTGATCAGAGAAAGAAACGTGTTGTATTTTATAAAAATTGATGACTGCGTACATAGTGTTAGATAACGTAAAAAGTTCAGAGGTTGCTAACTGCCGTGACTGATCTCAAAGAAATTGACCATGAAAACCAAGCAGTATTCAAGCAGCAATGAAGTCAAAATTTCACGTAATTCTTGGCAAGATTACCTACCTTACACCAAGCACTATTTAGACGGAAGTACAATTTTACATTCTAAAAGAGAAAGAAGAAATTAAAATGAGAGGGGGAAATGAATGAAGAAAATTTGTAGTTGACTCGTTAATCTATGTCGGTATACAGGAGGTCTGAGGTGTCTTCCCTTCAATTTCGATTTACCTTTGGTCTTGTTTAACATAAGGATGGAGAGATTCCGCCACTACGTAGATCGGTAAAATTTGCATCAAGTTAAAAGTCGTAAGCCATTACCAGCCGATAATTTAAGGAAATAGAGCAAATGATGAAATATTGTCGAAATAATTATTGAAATAAGGTCGAAATATTACCGTTTATATTCGTCTTGTTGTTACTTAAATCTTAAGTCTTCAAGATGTTTTTTTTCGGAGTTTGTTTCTTGCTCTATTTCCTTAAAAGTCGTAACATACACTATTTTAGGTATCATTTACAGACCATGGCGGCTATTCCCTATGCCGCTTTCTCGAACCACCACCGCAGGTTGGTTGAAAGTAAGCCCTTGAGATTTAAAAGATAAAGATACGTTCGCCACTTTGGAGGTCACAAATAATACCAGCCACCAACATGGTGGCCACGACGTCACATGCAAGCTGCTTATTGCGCGCGTTGTCAAGCGATCGGGAACTGCTCGCTATTTTTCAGATTGTCTAATGACAGCTTGGAAGAGAAATCTTCGCAATGATTACACGAAAACAGACTTTTACAAGTGTTTCCGACTGTTTGATTAATTGGAAAATTTCGTACCGACATTTATCCCTTATATCTATTTTATACTTCTCCGAAGAATTAGTGTTCGGCAATTTCGTATAAAAATACTCCATTCAAAAGTGGATGGACAGTATCGTCTTTCCTCTTCCTTCATTTCACTTGAATTGACAACTCTTCCTCATTCGAAACGTGGGGCTACTCTCGTCAACCACGCAAAACCCAGTAATCTCGACAAAGGATTTATCTAGCTGAGTTTTCTTGTACAAGGTCGCGAACTCCTTCTCAACTAATGTACCATTCAGATCCAGCAGCTTCACTCTGCTCGAAGCACTGCTTCTCAAACCTCTCAACAACGCACAAGCTCCTTGATTTCTTAGAAAATTTTGGGCCATTTCCAGGACTTCTAAACAAGAATTATCGCGTAAGCTCTGTGAAACATACTGCGCTCCAACCTCGTTGATGAAGTTGCCATTTAGTGCAAGCTCTTTGAGAGAAACATCTCTAAGCAGGATCTCGGCCACGTACACCATTCCCTCGTCTTTCAGGGAATTCCAAGAAAGATCAAGCCGTTCTAGATAATTATTCTCTTGTAAACCCAAAATCATATCACGTATTCCCTCAGGACGAATGTCATTGTGACTCAGATTGAGACATCGGAGAGATCGGTTTCCAGGCAAATAACGAGAAATTAAAGTTCCTGCCGATATGCCAAGCAGATTGTGGCTCAAGTCCAGGTCTCTTAGGGTATCTGTTTCTAATAAACCTCTCATCACTTCTTCCAAATCAGTGTCATTTAACCCATTATGGGACAAATTTAAGACTCGGAGTTCAGAGAACTGTAGCATGTTTCTAATCCAGTTTAAACCAGACTGTCCAATGTTATTCCTTGACAGACTTAGTTCTTTAATGCTCGAATTCATTTCGACAATTTTATACACTACACTTACACCTCGCGCTTCCAAGTTGCAATCACTGAGATCCAACTTTGAAATATTTGAAGACTTGAAGTACATGGCGACAAAAACGCTTACAACTCCTTCGTAGCCGAACTGACATCCACTGAAATCGAATTCCGTTTGCAAACTATTGGTGCGACAACATTCTGTAACTTCGTGGATTTTATTCCGTAGTTCTTTAGAAACACGACTTGCAACTCTATGAAAACGTTCAACATCAGAGTCCATATTTAATTTCTGCTGATCAGCGTCACCGGAATCCGATGACTTGAGCAACACTGGGTCGCATTGGCATTTTTCTAAAGCTAACTTCTGTTGAAGTTGTACTTTGTTCTGAGTGGCAAGCATGACTCTGGTTCGAAAAGAGAACTCTCTGTCTTTTACATTGATTGCGGGTCTTGAGTAATTGATGCCATTTATCGCGGACAGTCCTTTAGGATCCATCATAAACTAACAAAATTCTCAACTATCAAATACGACCTATATCGTATTGTAAAAATTAGGTTTAAGAAATTCTAAATAGTAGAAGCTTTTGTTAATCTCCAAGGTTACAGCACAAATATTTATCAGAGAGATCTCTCGACGGTTTTTACGGGGTTTTTTATCACGCCTTCATAATGCGAGAGATTGAGAAGCAATTCATTGACTTTCACAATGACACCACATCACTCCTGGGCTGAATGCACTGATGAGCATAATGTAGAATAAGAAAAAAAAACCCTTTTAAACTAAGAATTAACGGGGGTAATATTTCCCATTAATATTTTATTAAACAGCTGTGAAAGTAAGGTAATTTCCTCAAGATAATTGTTTTCAGGCTTAAATTAGGCAATTACATCCGTTTTTTCTAAGCAAACGTTATCGTGCGAATCCACCTTTTTTGTGCAAATGGAAATTCATCATTAGTTCTATCTGACAGCCCAAGTGACAAAAGAAAAAGTCGCTTCCCATGAAAAAGTTTGTCTGGTTGAAAATTGCATGAACAATATTTTATTTGTCGAGCTGTTCTTGGTAGTTGTTCCGGCCTCAATAACATTTCCGCGTACAGTTTATATATTTGCCTTGACAAAAAATATAGCACTTATGTTTTTCTAAGGCAACGGACGTTATATCTAAAAGCCACACATCGCGTCGAGTTACCAGATTTTCGAAAGTGTCTACTTCAAGGGCCGAAGATTTACATCTGGATGTACCAATTTAGCATACCTAAACATCAAAATTTGGTTAAATCTATATCAACCAGTGGGAGATGTGCAGCAATATGAAATAAGTATAATACATTTTACGGAACTAATCGGCGGACTTCTACCAAAACTCACAAACTGTTCTCTCATGAACTTAATTCGTCAAAAAATGACGTGAAACCAAGTCTCAAAAGCCACAACCTGTTGATAATTTCTGAAAATAACAGATTAAAAAAATTCCGAAAAACAGCATGTCATAACCCTAAGTTATGAGTCAAGTAAACTATACGAAGAACGAGATTAAGATGGTATTTAAACTTCGAGACAAAGTCATTCTCAAACCTTTCTCAGTTAATTTCTTCGAAGAATTAAAGCACCTGTAGCTTTCCTATTTTCCCAAACATCGCACGGATTTGATATTCACCGCGAAGTACCTTCCATAAACCCGCGATCTCCTTATTTTATTTGTTTAATAATAAAATGATTGAATTGAGACATAGAATCCATAACAAAACATCACCACAATACGTGGCCACTATAAACGGTTAACACATAACATAACAGTAAGAAACCACACAACACAACCAACTCTAAAATGCAGTCACTCCAAATAAAACTACAAACTGAGAGTTGGACAGCCATGTTAACTTAAAATGAATGAGAAAAGTTCTGGTTTGTTTCAGTTTTATCAAACTGCCATAACTATCTATTTTTATATTTATCCACCTAGCAGCTGCCTAATAATTAATGACATACTGTTGTACAAAAGGTTGCTAAAGAGGTGATAATCCAGGCATTTTTCAATGACATACCCTAAATGAATATTAATTTTCTTGCAATAATAGCTCACTGACAAGACCTGATGCATTTCACCAATTGTAAACTTCTGTAGACAACTGCACAATTTTAAACTGAAAACATTGTTACATTTAACAACTTTCTCAAGCTTCCAGTACCAAAAACTAAGTAACTGTTACCCTATGCGAGGTCTGTGTGGAAAATTATCCTATCAAACCCATCAAAACAAACTAGCAACAAATTTTGCCACAAAGATCAGGTAACAGAGAAGTAATTGTAATAACTGGACAAATTGCCCAGTGGAAAACTGAAACCCAAATCTCAGATGTTTCAACAGACATTATTGTTGGATTTTGACAAATTAGAAAAATCATCAGACTGGTGAACCAATGGACACATGATTTACTCTCAGCCAGAATAATGTGTTTTGCTTCAGGTACAGATGGTCACACCAAGTATTTAAAGCATTCCCCCTACCAAGCACAAAACTGGATCTGAACAATGACTTGAACCAACAACATTTGATAATACCAGTCAAAACAACCATCAACTAAGCTGTCAGACTGACCCACAGATTTTGAACAGGCCCAGGAAAGATGGTATCTTGATGGTAGGCCCAATTCTTAGCCTCAAAGCTTGGTTGCTTTACAACAAGATGTTAAATTCTTTGAGGCATACCTCATCTCCAAATTGTTCAGCTATGTACAATCCCATGTTTCCATATTCATCATAAATTTGTCGTTTACTCGGATTGGATAAAATTGTGTTGGCATGACTAATAACTTTAAACTAGAACAAAAAGTAAAAATACCAGTGATCATTCCTTTATTACAAGTTAGAGACTCACATTATCAATAGTCTCACAAATGCACAAGATAAACAGCAAATAATTTCTTTTTGAAAACTACAATAATGAAATAAAATTGACCCAATACACTTACAATATCTTTGTGGGTAGTTGGAATACTGCACTGGTCTCAGCATTGAGTGGTAATTATAATTTTAATCTGTCAAGCATTTCAGAAAAATAGTTCTGCTCTACTTACAAGTGTTCTTCCCTATCCTCAAATCCTATACCCAACCCACCTTATTTCCACTCTTGTGGTCAAAGCCTTGCACTCAGTTCTGTTCAAGACCTAACCTAAACCACTTCCCTCAATCTCTTGTTCCAATACTATCTCCACCAGAGTTAAAATTAAAAACTTTAAAGGAAGTAGCAAATTTCTGCCTACCTTTCCTAATTTAATATCCATTCCATTTCCAATTCCCACCCTTGTTTTTCTAAGCCCATTCCAAAAGTTTTATAACAAATCTGAATTAGCTTTGGCTTTCTAAGTTGAATTTCGTGGCACCCCTATTCATAGATTTGTATATAGAACAACTGGGATAGTCTGTTTACAGTTAACTGAGTAGCTTACTCTGTCTGCAGCTGTAGGATCAGTTGGATTCTTGTCAGGATGGTGGAGTAAAGCCATCTACAAAGCAATATGAACTGTTAAACAACATCAAACAACAAATTGTTGACTGTTGATATCAATATGATCTGTGGTTGTATCAGATTGATAAGCAATAGATCTGCCAGGAAGAGGATTATCCTAACCATCCTGTCTAGGTAAAAGTTAACTGTGATATGTGAGAACTTAGGGAACAACATAGGTTGAAGTAATCAACCTCTGAAGAGTGTATGCTTGGGTAAAAGTCTGAGTGACATTGTAATATGAGAACACTAATGGAATAACTGGGGTTGACATAACCAACCTAACAACTAGCTCCCACCTAGGTGAAAGTTGGTTAAAGCAACATTCATTTATTACCAGTAAATATCTGAGTGCCACTACGGCTAAGGGCATCACATCCTGGTGAAAATCTGAGTGTGTTGAAAGAGGTTGAAGTAGTCACCTAATTATGCAATATTTTGAGGTATGTACCCCCTAAGATAAAATAAATTTTTACCTTCCCACAGACAATAACCTCTGTTTCTAATCAAATTTTCAATAACCCACAATTATATAATTGTTATTACCCTTCGATAAGCCTTTTTAATTTCTTCAGGTGTGGCATCTTTACTGACTCCCAATGTCTCATACAAATCTTTTGGCTGCCTAACAAAACAAACAGATTTTTAATTTGGAAAAAACTCAAACAATGAACTTGACAGTAACAGAAAACAGGATCCACACTTGGATACAGGATTTTACCAAACCATTATCCACAGGGCCATGGTTCCTTCACTTACATATCAAGTGGAACATAGAATAAAGAACACTTTAAATGGGTATTTCATTACACTCTATTATCAAGGGACACTCAAGACACCACAAAGATTTTGTATTACTTTGATAAAACTATCCCAATTTCAACATTTTTAGGTATAAACACCTCTTGTAGTAACCTGCATAGCTTAATCATATTAAACTCAATAATTACCCATTATATATGACACTTCAGGTATTAAAAAAATTGGAGAAATCCATCAAATGCCATCAAATAAGCAGATTAAGGTGGCATCTATTACACTCAAAATGGCCATGTTTGTACGTAAATTAGTTCGAAATGACCTTATTTGTACATAAAAAATGATAGCAGTTTCAAGAAGCAACGAAGCCCGTTGAAACGTTAATAAAAAACCAATTTAGTAGCTAAATTATAGCACAGGTCAGTGCTTGTTCAGTCAACCATGATAACGTCAGCGAATTTAGGAATTAGATCTAACGTACATTTGGCTGTACGATTAAAAGTTTAAGACGCACAAAAAGATTCCACATTCACTGCCTGGCTGGGTTGTCACTGTAAATTGTTAACTGGCATTTTGGACACGAATATGTAAAAAACACATGTCAGTGAATTCTATGATTTCAAATCCATGTATTAAATTCTATTGAACACAAACGAAAGAACGACGAAGAATTAGAACTACAAATCATCTAGATGAGTCTACGACAATTACTTGCCATTAACGACTCGCCTGCCTCGACTTAGGAGAAGAAAATACAAATGTACGTTCTGCCCCGACAACCAGCTGAGGAACATACTATTCGATAGAAAATAACTACAAATTTTGCCTGGCAGTAGTTCGCATAATACAATTCGAAGCTTACGTAGCGTCGGTTCCCTCTTTTTGTCCTTCCATGAAAGGACCGGTATCGCCATCTGTCGGTGGCATTTCGATGGAATCGACGTCCAAAATTGAACTAAAATTCCATCTCAGTGAATTGAACAATCTCCATAATCCGCACACATTCCACCCTGCCGGATGCTTGTCTACATGTCACATGCTATGACATCACCACATTGAGCCGTCGCCACAGGCCGGTCCTCGGACACCTCTCGGAATTCCACGACAAGTACCGAGGCTTAATCTATTTGTCAAATTGGTCTCAGTCAATACGAATGATTGCATGTATTCGTTTTATAAGTTGTTTTCTTTTCTGCTTGTGATTGCATATTTGATACCACAATAATATGACAAGAGATGATGTAGATCTTGTTCTCCCAAAAACTGTATTTTTAGGGTTGTTAATATTTTGATTTCAATTTATACTTAATCATTTATATCTCATACATCTAAATTGTAATTCTACCTCACCCGTTGATAACAGCTTTCCTGAAGGATTTACACTGGTGAAATATTAAATATTGCATGGTACTGCATGACCGCTCATGCTGTACACCAGACCTGGGCATCTTACGGCCCGCGGGCCACATCTGGCCCTTTGGACGTCCCTGTCCAGCCTGTGTGAGTGTGAGGTCAATCAGAACATGAATGAAAAAATATTATATAATATAATTTATGATGTTCATGCTATACAATTGCGTTGATTTTATTTTGAAAATTGTGCCATTTTTGTTTTATTTATGTGACGCACGTGTGTGTTATGCATCCAGGACATGCGTGCGTGAACAGACACAAGTGATGTTGGCCATATATTTATATAAATATTTACAGAATATCCATATTCTTCTGATAACCAGTAGCAGCCAAAATATAGTATAATTTACTGCTTTTTACAATGGGAGAAAATGAATATTGAGCAGAATAAAGTTATCATTGGTTCGGCCCTCCAACACAGTTCAGGTTTCTCATGTGGCCCCTTGTAAAAATTAATTGCCCACCCCTGCTGTACACACAGAGATCTCCAACTTCTGCTCTAAGTTTTGGAAATGTTAGATGTGGAAGTTTGTAATGTGGAGTTTCAGTCTCTAAACTTAGCAAAGAAGTCAGTAAAGTTAATAGAGAAGGCTCAGTATGCAGGTGTGGCTCCTGATTTTGTTTTCATTGTTTTTTCACAGTATTCATAATTATTTGTGGTTTATACAGTAAATTCTTTAGTAGCTGCTGCTGACCAGAGGCACTGCCTTTACAACGTTCTTTCTGCTCGCGATTCTGAGCTTCTAAGTAACCATCTACCCTTTAGTTCATTTCTGATTTGTTTAGACAAGGTTCCCTGTTTTTTCTCATCAAAATAGTTCTTTTAGTTCAGCAGTACAACATATTCTCTACGACACGTACGACCATAAAAACCTTCGCAAGTTAAGAAGCCGAAAGCTGATAAGAATGTTCAGCGAACTAACATTAAATTTACTTTAAAATATGATCGTGTTCGTGTTGGAATTTTGGCCTGGATATTCAGGGGATTGAAATATCCATAAATCAAGCCCAATACAAAAACGAGCCGGTACAATACAACGTATTAATGGGAACACTACAACATAAAATACCAGAATAAGGATACATCAACTGAATGTTTGCTGGCTGCTTTCTTCGAACTCATAAACAAGCAAGTTAATACTTACTCGCCCTCTGACCGCATAGTGTTATAACCTGGCATCTTTTAAAAACGAAGTGGAAACCTGATAGCCACCAGATATCAAGGTTTTGTACTCTTTCTACCTCAACATCATTCCGTTATTTGATAGCAGATATCATTTCTCAGCAGATTAATTTGTGTCATACCCGTGACAATCCCTTTAGTGATAATTTATGTAAATTTCCATGTATTAATCCATAGAGGCCTGGGGACCGTTGTAAATTGTCCAATAATAATCCTAATAGTACACCATTCTGCAGAAAAGAGAGGGCGCGGTCTTGATTGACACGGATTGACGTTAGAAGTTTCTTTTTGTCTACTGTGCCAGTCAAAGTATGCCCTCAGCAGTTTTGTGTATTCTAGTTGCTTGTTGACAAAACATGAAAAACAAACGATCAATGGGTTTCATAGATATAGATAGAGTTTCGGTTTTCCTTCTTGGATTTAACTTGGCAATCCCATCAAGTGAGTGAAGTTGTTCATTAAGCCCCAAATAGTTGAATGGAATTTTACAGACAGTCAAACCTTACCAAAGTTGTATTAGTGCATTGACGGGCTCCTGAGCCTCCTGTTTGGAGTAAGATTAAATGAATGAACAAATATTTTAATAAGTAAACAAATAAACATGCAAATGGTTAGTAAATATGTTACCACCTGCTCTTCTGATTTTTATGGAATTTGCCAGGTTTTAAAATCTACAAACCACAGGCAGAATCACTTGTCAGTTATGTTTCTGAGATTATAAAGGAAGTATAGCAGACTACCATTACATGGTGTTGCCAGGAATTCAGGAGTTTGCATTTCAATAAAAAGGACTAAACTATGAAGTTTGGAGCTACACACCTTTCTAATTTCATCATTTAAAATTCCAAATTGCCATACTTTTAGTAGAAATTAATTACAACTGACTAGTAACAGCATTTATTTTCCATTTAATAGCATGCAGAGAAGAACCTGTAATCTTTTTTGGCTAAATCAATAACAAATATGCATAATTTTTGTAAAACATATATATATATGTATGTATATATATGTGTGTGTGTGTGTGTGTGTGTGTATGTGTGTATTTATATAAAATAATGTTATGAATACTGACAATGTAATTACTATCTACATTTTTTTCAATTGTTAAATACCTGTACAAATACATATAAAGCATTTCTTTGTCTTTTACTATTTTAATTCAGCTACCAGACATGTATAGCTGGATACTACACTGACTTAATCAAGTTCTGAACATGACCCAACTTTTGACTGTCTAGTTTGGCATCTTCATCAGATCTTGGTTATCAATGAGATGGCCACATCACATCTTCATGCTCTCACACTGTTAATTAATGAGAGAACAATAGGCTTTGGCAGCAGTTCTAAAAATCGTGCAAAAATTTAAAGCAGCTTCTTCTGGTTGATTATCCTCTGCTACCAAGGGAACGATGCTTCAGTTTCACGTTAGAAGTTGAATTATGGGCGGTCCCCAAGAGATGAAGGAGTAACCCCAGGGTGTGGCCAGGGATAAGGATGACTCACTGCTCGGTTAAGACTAAATTGGATGAACCAAAAGAAGCACTTGAGCTCGGCTAGACCAGCCCTAATCGCAATTCCAGTATTGACCGTCATGGTCAGGTTCCAAAAACATACATTTGCACGATGTTATTTATCGTAGTTCTCTCTCCCAGAACAAAATGGCTGATGAACTGATTAAAAAGCTCGAATTGATTCCATTTCCTAACCACACCGGATTCTTTTTTAAAGATACATACCGCTCTACATCAACAGTAAAACCATTATCATACGAGAGAGACCAACGCTGCTTCCTTACAACTCTTTATTTCCTGGCAAAGAAAGGCGAATATGGAGGTTGGCGTCGTTTAAAATCTGATGAAAGTTTCTACTACCACCGAGGCGGCTCCATTCGCATCGCAACTATAAATGCTGACGGGAAACTTGATTTTGTCACAGTGGGAGATGCTTTGACACACAAAGATGCAGTTTTCCATTACACAATTCCGTCGAATACTTGGTTCAGCTTTGGCCTCAGCGACATAGCACACGAAGAATACGGGCTTGTTGGGATCGGTGTATCGCCAGGATTTGATATTGCCGACGTGCAGGAGAAAGATGCGGCCCAACTGAGCGAAGAATTCCCGCAGCATAAAAGCGTTATAGAAGAATTTTCTGGTACAATGAAATGAACAGCTATTAATGTAGTTTTGTTCAAGCATTGATAATCAAATGTCCTTTTTTTGATGAAAATAAAAAGAAAACATGGTGTTGTACTGTGTGTTTCAAGACTTGGGATATTCAGATGCTTGGTTTTGCCTTAATTTGCATTTTTTTTTTTTTTTTTTTTGTATTTTTAATTTACTTGAGGGCTACTACTGGTTAGTCAAGTTCAGTTTCATATACCCTTGTAAATAAAGCTTTGAAGGTTTGACCCAAAGGATGACACAAATGTACCCCTGGCTCTGGCAAAATCACATGGTTTTACCACTGGACTTCATAAATAAAGCTACAGTAGATATTGAGTACCACCCTACACATTTGGGGTCAACCAGGCCACTTTAATGGGGAAAATGATTTCCCATGGATAGAGTGGAATGCATTAGAGCTGGGGTTTGTCTGGCCTGGGATTTCATCTTCAGCATTGCAGTGGTAAATTTGGGAGACGCACCACTCAGTACCAGTTGTACAACCCTAATAAAATCCTGACATATAGTTGGTTATCTTCTTTTGATTGAAATTAAGGGGCATTAATTCCATGCAATGTTCTTTCTGGTCTTCAGGGTTTCACCTTAGATGTTGAGCCTTCATGTAACCAGTTCCCAAAAACACTGCATAGGCCATGGATGGCCATTACCACAGCTGAGTAGATCAAATATGATAAAATTTTGATTGGTGGTAACCATCAATTTCATAATCATCTACATAATTATTGTGACATCAATGCATGGTTGGCATTAAGTCATGAATGATTAAAATGATTAGATACAACTTAAGACATCCTTGCTGCATGCTCACTCAAAATGGAACATGCTGCCAGTTTTTCTACGTATAACTCTTACTAGATAATTTTCAAACTGACAAAATGATGAGGGTTCAAGCAATCATCAATGCCAGGATAAATCTCAGTGGACATGTTCTGGTTTTTTTTTTCTTCCAAGTTCAATTTTCAGCCTTAGTAGGTTTGTGTTAACAAAACTGGCTTTTGAAGACTGGTCATCAAACTGTAACAAATAGTATATTGAATGATTTAAAATGATTATAAAATGGTAAAGTTGTGAATGTTATAATTTTCACATTTCACACAACTTGTTCTGATTAAGTAAAATGCAGCCCTAAAGGTGACTGTGATTATAGTGATTTTTGTCCAACAGAACCATTATCTTCCTGGTTTGTAAGGCCTGGTCTGTAAGGCATGGTTAGATGTTTATCCAATATGTGCCAATACCAGTGCTGTACGACAAGGAATATATACCTAAAATTTAATACAAAAAAACCAATGTCATGATCCTTGTTAGCCCTTCCAACCATCACATGCTCTATTAGAATTTCATTCTGGCCAATTCAGATGATAGACATGTATGGTACTGTAGACAAATGATGAATAATTCATTTTTCATGTGGTAAGTTATGGCATGAGTAATTTTCATTAGTTTGCCCTGAATATGGTTAAAGAAAAGATGCCAAGTTCCACAACACTTGAAATCTATCATTATGTAGCTCTATTTGAAGAACCAGGGACTTGGGAAGTAAGCAGGCCTTTCTGACTTTCACCAATAATGTAGTGTTTCACAATTAGATTTTTAGGGCCATCAGCAAGTTTATATTTTACCTTTGCCAAATTCTTTGAAAGGAATCTTGAACATGAGATGTGGGTTGACAAGAGAGAAGAACAGCTGTAACACATTTGACACATCCAAATAGTCACTTACCATTATTGAATAAGGTCTACCATTGTGACCTACACCCTCAACATGATATTCACAGCCAGGGTGGACTCTTTTATGGCCACCAAATTCTTCTGCATCTGAATCTAGCACAAGTTTATATCTGGGAATTGTTAAGGGTTAAGATCACTTGCCACCGACACACCTATTTCATAACAGTGATCAATTTTGCTGACAGATCTGTTTTATAACAGGGGTCCAATTTGACAATACCAAAAAGACAATGGCTGTAGATGTTACCATAATGCTTTGGAATTTTGAATTACATTTCATAAAAGCAGAAGAAAGTTCACCCAGTTACTGGTACTATGAATTAAGTGCATTAGAGCTTTCTTACCAAAATTAAGTCTACATGTATTTGTTGTCAATAAGCTGTGCTAAAGCTACAGTAAATCATTTTCATGAGGATACCTTCCCATTGCAGGAACTCCTATCCTATAGTCTGGGAAGCTTTTTGAGGCATGGAAATTAAAAATAAACACCACACCACCCCTATCAAATGCCATTACTTTATCATCCTGATGTTTAGTGCTGACATATCCCTGAAATTAGAAAAATATTAAGTAATGTTTTCAAAGACTAAAAAAGAGAAAAAAAAATTGAGGACAGCATCACGATATGAATTAAATGTTATATATTGGTGTCTGGGCATGTGTGGTTTGAATTAAAGATGGTACTGAACTGAAAACATAGATCACTTGACTTATTTTTAGCCTGCACAGGTACTGTAAAAAGCCTAGTAAATGTAAAAAAGTGTCCAGTTTTAATGCAGATTTTTATTAACAAGGCTGGTCCAGCATAGGCAGTGGTGCAACAACACAACACCAAGGGAGGGATTCTCACTTGCCACAATCTGAAACAGATAAAAATATTCTATCCTCGACATTTCGAGCAAAGGCCCTTTGTCTGAAGAGTTAATAGAAAGAGAAAAAGAGCCCTCTTTTTCTCTTTCTACTAACTCTCCAGATGAAAGGCCTTTGGTCGAAACGTTGAGGATGGAATATTTTTATCTGTTTCAGATTGTGGCAAGCGAGAATCCCTCCTTTGGTGTTGTGCAGATTTTTATTGTTGGATTCCAACTTTGAAGAAATTATAAAAGTTTCATTAAACCAAAGTAATGATCAAACTTTGGAGTTGTTTAGGAAAATGATGTTTGTGGCTCATAACCATTGAATGTTATGGCCATAGCATTATAGAGATGTCACCGGAAAGCACTGATACCGGTTTTACTGCTGTGAAGGAGAGACACTATGATGGTAAAACAACAGCAGCAGAAATACTGCTCTCTCTCTAACCTGTGGTGCATGCAACCAGCCATGTTCCTCTTCCAGGTTATTCATCCTTTTGTCAAAGTTGTTCAGAAACTTGTAACGTAGTAATTCATCATCTGCTAAGTAAAACAATCGCCTTGCATAGTGATAACTAACATTATTGCCCTCCCGTGGGAAATCCAACCACTCAGGATGTCCAAACTCATTGCCCATGAAGTTCATGTATGCTTCTCCACCAAGCCCATGAGTAAGTAACCTGGAATATTAGAAATAGGGATCCTAAGAAGATGCTAGTACTAAGTGAACAGGTAACACTCCTTGTTGGCTGGTTGGTTCATTGGTTAATTTGTAGACTGAAGATTTAAATTATTCAGATGATTAGCTGGTAGCAACCAGTTAAGGTAAACAGATCACCTAAACATCTGGCTCATGCACTTTGTGTGTTGGTGTCTTGAGTTGGTAAACATTCAGGCAGATGAAAGGTGAAATGCAGAGCCAGAAACAGCAAACTAAATAATAACAGTTAGCAGACAACAAATATAGATCAGCAGACATGATTTACAATCATTTTGCTTATTGAGAGCACCATAAATTTTTTCAGCAAAATCTCTAGACTCACCTGATCATCTTATGCAAGGCCAGTCCTCTGTCAATGACTGGGGTGAGGTGAGTGGTGGTGGACATAAAGTCGTACATTTCTTTATCCATCAACCAGAAAGCAATTGTTTTATCACCTACAAGAGCTTGATCATGGCTTTCTGCATAAGCAATGGTGTTCTCCATGTACCGACGGTTGGTCATAGTGTGAAAAATCTTTTGAAAATCCCAGTCTTCATCTTTGCATTTCTTGAGAAGCTTCAAGTAGAACATGTTTTATGTTTCATACAATCAGACTGCATTAACTTTAAAGTACATACATGGCATACTGTACTTTTGATAGTGACATTGGCAGACATCCCAGCAAAGCTGTACATTCCACATTCCACGATCATCATGTTACCTTACCTCAATCCATTTATCAGGTATTGCCATTCCAAGACGATAGTCAAATCCAATTCCACCCTCATCAATAGGCCGACACAGCCCTGGCATCCCAGACACATCCTGTAAAATATCACGTATGCACTGTGTGTTACCAAAATAATGGTTTACCAAGAAGAGATAGAAAACAAAGAATTGACAAATCAAGAAATCCTGTTTTTCTGATGAGTTGCCATGTTGGCAAACAGGGTGCCTAGCACAAAATTTGCATGCACAAAATCACAAAGAATAACAATAATAGCTATAGCAAAACACATTAAGTAGGTTCAGCTGAACAGTTATTCCAAAATACAGGGTGAATCAAACAAAAATATTTTGAAGAGTAACAGACTTTCCCACTTTGTCTGAAGTTTTATCCAGTTCCTCATTAGACATTTTAATAATAATGAGGCATCCCAAATTCAATAGATTAATCAAAATAAATGAAAAAATATAAATGTTTGAGTAAAAACTGAAAAATGTCAAGTTTGACAAACTGATTAATTTTAAAGTTTGAATACCAGCTGTACTAACAGAACAATAACTAAATTTACTGTGCATATCCTTGAGACAAAGTAGCCTGTTGTCATATACCTTGAGCAAACTAATGCTCACCTCAGCAATACAGATAGTGTCTGGATTAACAGAGTGCAGCATGTGATTTGCAAGCTGAAGGTAGGTGATTGATTCTGTATCAACTCCCAGGTCAAAGAAGTTTGGGTAATCTCCACCAAATCCATGTCCGAGTCCATGATCATGGTAGATCATTGATGTGACACCATCAAACCTAAATCCATCAAATTTGTACTCCTCCAAGTACCATCTGAGATTGGACAAAAGAAATCGTAGCACTTCCCACCTAGTGTAAGAATGAAAATAATGATTCCAAGTGGAGGGGGTGGTATATTCAGTCAATAAATAAAATTGTTTGCTTTTATCTTGACTTTTGGGTTGATGTATGTTTGTCAGTCTGTCTGTCTTGTCTATCTGCCTATTGTTCCATCTATTTGTATGCCAACTTGCTGGTCTGTCCTGTCTGTCCTCTTCTGTCTGTCAGCCTGTTTGTCCATCTGTACATCAGTTTTTCTGCCTATCTGTCTGCCTTCGTATCTCTGTTTTTTAAATAAAATAAAAATAAAATTAAAATAAAAATAAAATTATAAAATTAAATAAAATAAAATGAAATAAAAATAAATGTGTCAGTCTGTCTACTAGTATACCTATTTGCCAGCTTGTCCTGCAGTCAATCTGTGAATATCTGTCTTTCACTTACAGTACTCTGTTAGCCTGTCAGTTTGCCTACCTGCCTGTCTCACTTTCTGTGTATCTTGGTCAGTTTATCTTTTCAAACTTACTTGGTGTAATCAAATAATCGACTGTCCCATAAATCATGGTACCCACGAGCATTGTCATGGAAATAGCAACCACTGGTTCCATCAAACTCATTTAATCCATCCATTGTATTCTTACTAGCATGACTATGAACCACATCAAGGACAACAAGAATGCCTTGCCCATGAGCAGTATCAATTAACTCCTTCAGTTCATCTGGTGTACCATAACGGCTGAAAATGGGAGGTAAAACATCTGAATGTTAATAGATCAATGATGATGAAAAAATAAAATACAATAAGCAGGCCTCCTGCTTCCTTGCTTTAACACTTTAGATTGTTAATGCCATCCTTTTTCTCCTTTTCCATGTGTTTCACTACCTCTTGCCCTCTTTCAACCTCACACTCCCTCTCTCTTCACTCCTTTCTCCCTCCAATTGGTTCAACAAAACCGAGTGCATTCATCCCATCCTATTCCATCTTATTCTATTTTTCACTCATTCATTCCATCCCATTCATCAAATTAATCCCTCCCATCTCATCCTATTTAGTGATCTATTCCTTCACCTACTCCAACCTACCAACATATCCATCCCATCCTCTTATACATACTCACCCCCACCTATCTTATTCCATTCAATCAATTCATTTCATCAATTCATCCTATTCATTTTTTCCAACTATCTCATTAACCTCTTCCACTCCATTTACCTCTTACATCCCATTTAGATGATGATTTTATGTCATTTTATGTCTAGTCAGCTAATTCATCAATTGGGTAATCAATCAATTGACTGATCAATCAACCCAGTCAATCCATACATCTTATCCCATTCATTGAAGCCAATTCCATCAATGGCTATGACACTTCATCCCACTAAACTGTCTGTTTTTCCCTTCCATTCATTCCATTCCACCCATTTATCCATTCCACTGTTTCCATTTCATTCCTTTCATCCTTTGTATCACCCAACTGTTCCTTCCCATTCCATTCCACCTTATACAATCCCACTCTATTCCATTCCATCCTATCTCATCCCATCCCATCTGTCATTTCCTTCCCTATCCTTTCTCATGCTTGTGTCCCAAATAATAATACCTGGATACTGCAAAGAAGTTTGTCACTTGATATCCAAATGATGCATAGTAAGCATGTTCCATTATTGCCATTAACTCTACACAATTATATCCCAAGTCTTTCACCCTTGGGATTATATTTTCTGTGAAATTTTTGTATGTTGCAACTTCTTCTTTGTCAGAAGCAATTCCAACATGAGATTCATATATTCTTAGACTTTTTGGTCTTGCTGGTCGAGCATGCTGCCACTTGTAGGGTTGAGGGGGATCCCAATGGATTCCCTCATATAAATCAGATGTTTTCTGTGGCAGAGCATACTTAATCCAAGGTGAGATGCGATCCACTTGACTTCCATCACATTTAGTAATGGCAACCTTGAACAAATTATAGAGGAGAAAAGCAAAAGCAGTGAATACAGGAGAAAAACCAATAAATGTAGAAATGAACTTATAACAAATTACTCTGCAAATCAATAACTGAATCAATAAACAAAAATAATTAATTAATGTTGAGTAAACAGTGAGTGAGAGAGTGGATTACAAATGGACAGAGATGGGATGAGTAAATAAATGGACAGATGGATGCATAAACTAAATACATTAGATAAACAGGCAGATGAACAAGCAAATAAATAATTAAATTAACAGACAAATTGATGTAACAAATGAGATGACTGAATGAATGATATAAGTATTACAGACAAAACTGAAAAGAAAATGAATGGTTTTGAAAAGACTGCCTTTTAAAAACTGAAAATACAGCACTGTGTACCTTGACTCTTGATTTATGCTCAATGGGTGATGACCCATCTGATTTGTTGGGGATCTTTAGTTCCCACACTCCAAATTCGTTGACTGTACATGGGTGAGAAGACCGGTCCCAATTGTCTAAAGTTAGAAACTTATGTTTTAAAATGTAGATAAGAAAGGAAGGATGGTAACACAGAAAGAACCCAAGAGAACATGAAAAGCACAGGTACAATAAAGGATGAGGTACTGTATCACTATGGGCATTCACTGCCATGTGGCAAATATCTCCTTGTGATATCCAATTGAGTTAAAAATAAATAAAGAAATAAAACAAAAAATCCCTGAGTGAATCCCTACCACAGAAAATAGCCATAATTATGCTCAGGGAAGTGGGAAATTCACAATAAAGAGAACTCAGGGACAGTATGAGGCACAGGTTTTCTCAACTTTATCACCTGGTCTTCCCCTACCCTTAAGGAAGTATTAACCCACAATGATATAGAAAGTTGAAAAATACTAATCCAGTTGTTTAACCCATTAAGAGGCAAGGATGCACTTCAGACTTTTGTTCTGGCTAATGCCAGATGATTTTATCCACCAGAGCAGAGGGCCAGCACATTAATGGGTTAGTAGGGCCTATGTGAATTTGAAAGAACTTACTAAAATCACCAACCAAATGTACAGCTTTAGCTCCTGGAGCCCACTCACGATACATCATCCCATCTGCTACTCGGTTTAATCCAAAACTTTCATAGCCTTTGGCAAACTGTTCAATACCACCTTCACTTTCTTTCATCTTTTTGAGAATGTTTTGGAAAATTTTATACCTGAAATAATTTAAGAGAATTTGAAGTTAAAGAAAACTAGACAATCTCTTGAAAACCCAAAAGTTGTCATCTTCATGGGCCACCCTTTGAACTAAAGGATAGTTATTCAGTTAAATTTAGCACAATGGCATCATCCAAACATTTGCTTCAATTTGGAAATTAAAAAAGCATTTTGCAGGTTTCTCATTCAGTTACAGAAGCACAAGAACATTGCTTGGTTAAAACAATATCAGGTCATTCACCTCCTCTCAATTTCTTGAGCATATGGGTGTAGATATGGATCTCTGTTTAGCAACTGAGACAACCTTGGAACAATATTATCCATATTTGCCTGCAAAACACAAGGAATCAGAATAATGAAAATATTCCAGTTATTCCAAACCTGGGAAAGATACATGTCCAGGGGTTCCCAACTTGGAGAACACATGCCCTGAGGTGCCACTATTACGCATCCCAAGGCTAATCAACCTGGGATACCATAGCTACATGCACGTGAACCTCAAGCTTTTCAACATGAGGTGGATATATCCTGGGCATTTCCAGTCCTGGGTTCATGCACCCTAGTGGTTACCAATGAAAGGTGAGTATAGCCCCCAGCTCTCCCACATGTGGTAGGTATACATACAAAGCTATTTGGTTAATTCATGACAACTAATCAGATGAAAAAGTTATGGTCATCTAAATGAAAGTTCTAACTTCCCCCTCCCAAGCTGTTAGATGGTCAGAGTACAGTAAATCACAAATACCCTGGGAGTATATGGACAGATTATGAAACAAATAGAAAAACGGGAAGAAAAAGTACTAATTTACCCTATACTACAACATCAAAATGGACATTGCCCCTTACTTAATTACAACAGCACTACTGTAACTAAATGGTTGATCATGAAAACATCATAACTCTACCTCCATGACTGACAGAATCAGAAATCTTCAATTTGACAAATGCACCCATTCTTAAGCTTATTGAGGCAAAGACATTTTCTGAGTTCTTAAAGAAATCATCCAGTTCACCCTTAAATTGATCTTTTGCAATTTTATCCAGACTAATCTCTAATTAATATTATTTCTCTATGAAGGACATCTGGATGGGCACCTTAATGTACTTCATGGTTAAATGGTTAAAAATATCACCTTAGCTCTCACCAAATATAACTGAGGTACGTAGATAAAACTATTTGATATTTCAAATATTGATAACAATACCAGCATTCATCAGATTGAGGTCTATCCATTTCTATGATCTATGAAAACAGGTTCATCCTGAGTTAACAAGGTTATGAGGAAGTATATTCATAAAGAAACTGCATAATTTGTCAGTTCTCATAAAGCTTTGTCAACCCACTTCTTCCTGGATTGTTGCCCTCCTTTGACATATGAATTATCTGGTGTTTGCCAGAATAAAGTTACAGAATGCTGTCTAAATGGTTGACAGGGACATTTGGCCAAAAATAAGAGCACACATACATTACCAGATACCTGTTCAAGAACCTTCACAAATAAATTCTCCCTTATTTTCGTTGTACGTTTCATGAAGCATTGGACCACACAAATGCCATAGATTACTAAACATCTGTAGCTGATACAAAAGGAATGTCCAATGTGGTTACACTTACATTTATTATTCTAACTGTTGACTTATAGAATGAGCATAATTGTATTCCTAAAAAACCACTTGTAGTTGAAAGGAATGAGTTTTGTCTGCATTGTTTCAATTTTTAAGTAACAACTGAAATTAAGCCCTGACTTTTACTTAAATCCATCATTACACCAAATAAATGTGGAAAGGGATTCAAGCAAATTTCAAAGGTTAATGTTAGTTGTTATTTACAGAACTGGGACATCACCAACTAGACCTATTCCTTTGAACACTAAATGACTTCGCAGATTTTTACTGTACAAGTAAAATATTTAATAAACACCAAAGTATAACCAGTACTTATGATGGTCATTTGCAGCAGTTTTTGATTAAACGCGGTCCTACGCATTCTGCGCAGTACCATTTGACCAGTATTTAGTATTTTTAAGCCATGCCTAATCCACATGTATCTTTGTGCCCTGAAATTTGAGCAATCGGAGCTTTGATGCAACCCACGCTCAAACATGTCAGTGTGGCCAATATCTTACCTAGCTAGTTACAATATAATCTCCAGTGTCCACAGAAAACTTTGTTATCCCTGCTTCCTAAAGCTGGCTTGGATCATGACCAACAGCACGACTACTCTACTGTAACCGTGTCATCCGAGATGCAATTACACAGGGGAACTGGGTTTAATTATGATCATATCAAATATTACGTATGTTAATTCAAGGGAGCCGAAAAACTGAAGACGAAACACTAATAATACTACCACTATATCAAGCCACGCATTAGGTATCCCAGTTATTTAGTAAATATTTACAAAGTAATTCAAATGAGTAACAGATTATTTATAATGTACAAACATTTGTTCTTCTTCCCCACTAAATCAAAATGTAATTGCTATGATAGAATTTAACGTCAAAGTTTTCCTCTCAAACGTTAAAGAATACTTACCTCAGTAATATGGATCATATGACCCTTGGATTTCACATGTTGGGCGAAAATTGTCGAGAGATGGGGTAAATGTGCTGAACACATTATTCGTGGGCGCTATTTCCAATATGGTGGACCATCGATAAATGTTGACAAGGATGACTACAAAAGGGAGACAATGAATGTAGCTTAGCAAGGGCATTATAATGAGTTTTAACGCTTTTGAACTAGTTCCAGTGATAGATCGCGTACAGCTGATGGGTGATAAGCCCAAAACTACGGTACGTTTGATTTCTCGTAAATTATATAAATATAACAAGAAATATTCCTGTTTCCCGGAAATAGAAACGTCTATGGTTGTTTATGTAAACAGTTTCTTCCATTTAACTACAGAATCAGTATTTTAAAAATTTTTACTCTTCATTTTGTTACCAGGTACAATGCTTGGATTGTGCAGCTCAAAATTTATTTATTGGTACTGGTGACTGGTAAGGAATCTTAAATAAAATGTTTCAAATTAATTGCACAAATTGATATAACTTGATTCTAGTTGGGTATGAAACTTGTGGCCTACGAGTAATTGGATTAGCAAACCAAAAGGCATGCATTCAAATCTCTAGCAACATCAACTATTTTGTTGGTCAAGCTGAGGGATTAAAAAACTCAAACTAGCCAAAATCATTCTTGTTTGTGTGCATGTTACGTTTAAGATTTCTTGATTTTTTCATAGTTTTTTAATCCATTACATTGTGGCTGATGACGTATCCCCGTCTGGTAAAGCTGTCTTTCAATACATGCTTCAGGGGTATAAGCAGCTGGGTTTGGTAAGTAAAAAACAGATTGATCATTGATACGAAGGGCAGAGAAATATACCATACTGCACACCTACAATGACCAGGTAGTATATTGATTTTACTTTATCATTAGTTACAGGTTTATTGTTAGTTACTAACATGTATCGTGCCTTTTTGGAGAAGCTGTGTTCTGCCTTAGAAGTGGAATGCCACATTTGAACTTTTGTCTGCTTTTTGTTTCAGAGAAAGCCAATTCAGCAACTACTGACAGCAGCTTCAATCAACAGACTTATTGTTTTGTGTGATGGTAATTACTTGTACTGCTGTGATATATAAGTATTTCCTGTTTGGAGGGGTAATTCTTTCCAGAGTGGTAATTTGACAGATTATTTTAAAATTTAGGAGTCTTGCTGATGCTCAGTATGATTGGCTTAGAGGTAAGAGAGAGTGAGCAGTGTTATAATAATTGAAATGTGTTATTTGAAAGGCAGTATGGATGGAAATAGGTATTGCAATGGAAAAGTGGAACATAATAGAAATAAAGATGGAATATGATCGAGACTGTCTTGATAAAGATAAGTCAGTGATGGAGGAAGCATGATCTGTAAAATGGTGTTTTTCCTAAATGTAAATAAATTTGTTAGCTTTGTACAATAGAAGATTTTACTGACATCTAAAATTGTTTCATTGTAGCTGATAATATCTGGATTTAAAGATAAATTAAAAGGGGTACAGTAACTACTTTTATTCAGACAATAAATAATACTTAAAAATAATTCTTGTTTCCTTAGCTATTTTTAAATCCATTTTTCTCAATTTAGATCTTCTGACCTACATCTCTGATTTCAATTTGTTGTCTTGTCCACCCATTTCCTGCATGTACTTAAAGTTTCTTCTTACAATATTTTCCATGCAACTTACTTATTTGATAGGCAACATGTGTAGCACGTAATGATAACCCAGCAACATTTGACCCATTTTCTGTTGAGGTGAGTTTTGAAAAACTCCAATACCATAATTTATATCTCATCACTTTGTTATTGATGTTATAGTCCTATTGGTCATTGTTTCATGTCACAAATTTTTTTCTAGTAAAAAGTATTACTAGTACCTGTCATTTCATATGTCACTCTGACAAAGAACATTTGCTCAAAACACCAATATGTGTTCTCATAACTTTTGGCAGTTCCCTCACCCTTTTAGCATTTCACACATTGTTCAATACTGCTTGAACAGAAATTTTTCATGATAATCTGACATCACTGAAGTCTGAAAAATGTTGACTTGAGCAGGATTTAAAGTTGCACCTTCGTTATACCAGTCTGCTGCTCTATCTGTTGAGCTATTGAGTCCACAGGGCTTGGAAGTGAGTTTTTATCCAACTTAAGTGCATGAGATATTCTCATGACAACTTAACGCTTATCCATGAGAGGAAGTGCAGTGTTTCAATTCTATTCAAATCCCACTTGAGTCAACATTTTTCAGTTGACTTTGGCAGCGTCAGATTATCATGAAAAACTTTCTGTTCATGTACAGTATCTCTGAGGATGATTCTGAAATCCATACTGCTTGTTGTGTTAAAAAAAAGTATCAGTTATTTTACAGTAAAAACTATTGCCAGCTTGGATGCCAGCATGGATGAGGCCTTAGGGTTTTATTCAAGTTTCTGTAAATCTTTAAGGTGTGCGTTGGGACCAGGAGGAAAGCTATTCACGTCGTGATGATAACTGAAGATAACGTATATCCCACGCGAGAGATATCGTTGTCTGAATCACCGATTCATTTGGTAAGCAGAACCTATTGTTGCACTCATCCAAAACGGTTTCACACTGGATCCGCCATTGAAACCTTTGCTGACTATTGTAGGTTAAGTTATTGTATTGGTTGATTAGAACATCGTTTGTGTCTGGATACTTGGATATTTAACCAGCTGGATGGCTGGCCAGTGAGTGAACCATATCGTACAAGGTATAACTCTTTCCCGGCAGCATCAATCTTATTTTTATTTATTATTTTTTTTTTATGTTATTATTTTAATTTATTTTTAAACATGAACTGTTTTACCAGGCAGAAAACCACATTACGTAAAAAGTTCAAATGTTGGTAACTGCCGTGACTGATCGCAAAGAATTCTAACATTTCGAGACGAAGGGTCTTTACTCGAAACGTTGAAATTCTTTGCGATCAGTCTTGGCAGTTACCAAGTGAACGTTTTAACTTTTTACGTTATTTAACACTGTCTACGGACTATCCTATTTTTATATCACGGGCAACCACCTAATTTACTTTTCACAACCAGTTTCTACTAGTTAATGTTGTATCTCATACATTTCTAGAAATTCGATGGTAGTACAGTGTGCGTCGCTCTTTCTAATGTTTACTGTAATGTACATGTGCCATCTGGAAAGGTAAGAATTTTCGTGGAAAAAATCGTCGCCGAAAAAGTAGTAGCAGTCTCGGCCGAAACTGAAAGTACAAAGTGCTAAAGTTTAGAGCGAAAGTCGTTCGTGATGAAAGAGTCTCCTCTCTTTTGACGGTGAATTTTTCCGTGAACAGCTGATCAGTCACCTTTCATGGAAGTGCGCCTCAGTTTAGGTTGTGCAAATTCATGTTTTGTGAGTAGTGACAAACCTTTGAGAACCTTCGGGAAGGATTTGTTGAAGCGACGTGAAGGTTGAAATATATAAGGAACACTTGGAATAAGGCCAGTGTATTGAATACATGATAACAATAACAACAACCACCACTACCACAACAATGACAGCTACAACAATAACAAGAACTACCACTACAACAAGAACTACAACAACAACAACAACAACTACAACAGCAACAACTACAACAACAACAACTGCAACTACAACAACAACAACAACAACTACAACAACAACTACAACAACAACAACACCAATAACAATACCAATAACAATAGTAATAATGACAATAATAATAATCACGATAATGGTAGTAATGATAATAATAATAATAATAATATATGTATATTAATAATAAGCCAGTATAAGTGATATTTAACTTACTCACTCGTAGTTCGTATCTTTTCATGGTAACTTTACACAGAAACTTCCTTGCAGTGAGGCTCTTTGTGACTGTTTTTCTCAGTCGCAAACATAAATGTTCCTTTCTCAACAGGTACAGGAATTGATAAGCTACGAATCCCATAACACGAAGCCAATGATCACAAGGATAGCTGTGGTGCGTTCGAAATAGTTCTCTTTTAGGTTAACAGACCTACTTTGTCATGTGCCTCCTTCTGTGTATTTTCCACGAAAAATACCAAAGTCTTCTCAAACTCCTTAATGCTTAATAAGCCAAAAAGAAAGCAAAACATTAATCAGTATTCAGAACTGGAAGAATAACATTCGTAAATTTCGAAAGCCTTCTACTAAATTTCCCCCTCACAATACAAATTTGTTTGAGAAGCTACATCAAACATTTTCTAGAGATGTTCTTCCTATTACTAATTGTGGAGAAATTGGATATAAAAATTCGGCTTCTTTTCATATTATTAACTCGCTTCTCTGTGTTTAAAAACCGAAGAAAAACTCGTTTTTAGATACTTTACATTAAAAAGTGAACTAATTGGCTGCTTTGGAAAACTTTTTCATTACTTTATCACTTTGTTTATTTCGTTCAGGAAGAGTTCCTTCTCAGTGGTCCAACGGATGTTCTGGGGATGTTTGTGACCTCAGGTGGTACGTCGTTAAGACCACCTCTCAGCTGGACAGACGGTCTGGTTACCCTGGGATATTCTTTCCCGTATGTCATCGTAGTGGGACATAGTACAATCATTGTGTACAGGTAGGCCAATGGTGACGAAATTGTCTCATGTATGAAAACGTATTCTCTTTGTTTCTTGTCCCAGATTGGAAAACGTCTAAGTCCCAGTGATGTATGTTAAATACAGTACCATCTACGCCGTTGTTTACACTAGGTGAATTATTGAATGACAAAGTAGTCGTACCCTTGAAATAAATATTGTGGCGCTGAACAAATGCTGGCCTAACTGTTTCGTTCATAGCATACTTGACAATAATTCGATGGTTTATGAATAAATCCAGTCGGGCTACGATTAAATTTAGTATACAAGAACAACGAAAGTGATTCATATTGCCTGCTTTTTCATTGTGAGAGAATTTTCATGTCTTTGCAAGCTATGTTAAATGAAAGCTTCAGTTGAAAAAGTATTACCTTTGCTTAACTCTCTGTCGTCGGTCTTTATTGAAGTGGTGATGTATTCCAATAGTGTAAAATTTTTGGCGAATTGGTTGTTCAATCTGAGCGCGACTCTGTAATATTTTGCCGTAGAGATTACGAGACAATATTTCATGGAAATCATTATACTTACTGTCTTTAGCATTTTAGAATCGGATAAGAATTCCCAGAAACAAGTCATTCCATTTAAGGTATCTTTCAAGCTTACTAAAAATAAAAAAAAATAAATTGATATTATTATTAACAAATTATTATCAAATTATTAACGAAATCTCTAGTCTTGTCCAACCAAGAATTAAGACATTCCTGCGTTATTCCTCTCGTATTATAGGCTGGTCGTCTTACATGTAATGTCGACAATAAGGTGTTTGTTTGTTCTGCGAAAGCTGTGTTCTGTTTGGTTCAAGTGCCTTTCAAACGACAGGTAACGGTGACATCTCGTAGTGCTGCATTTTTTAAGGAAACAGATAACTATTAGTTTTTCAATTAAACCTTATTATTTCGTTCGAAACGTGTTACTTTTTACGCTAAAATTGTTTCAGTTACAAAAGTTTCTTTTGCTTTAACAAGCGAACCTTGGCAAGTATTCTTAATGTCTGTCTTCGATATGCTGGGCCATATCCACGCCTTGTATCGGTGAATTATTTTGTACTGCTGTTTTTAAATTCTTCCAAACAGATTCAGATGTTGATGAACATTAACAAGGTCGAGGAAGCTCTCCAGCTGGCAAAAGTTGCCATGCAAACTGAAGTTGGAAGCTCAAAGGATGAGGAGGTACTATAGTATGACATGGTTAAAATCTCATAAAAACTTGGTCACTCTGTTGCGGGGAATGCAGGATTTAGACTTGACGGACATTCAGGAGTAAATTGTTCTCCTCACTGACTCAAGAACTCTCCATTTCCAATTTCCTTTCACACAGCTTTTAGTTCGTGTTCAACAACAAGCAGGCTTTGTTTATTTATCAGAAGGAAAATATCAGGAGGCCTCAGAGATTATGCAGCAAGGCAATTTAGATGTGCGAGAGGTGAGTGGAGGAGTGTAGTTAACTTAGAATATTTATTTACAATATGTAATAGTAAATCAAAGCAAAAAATAAGGAACTGTTCCAAACGTCTGACTGTGGCTTCTTCACTAACCAACGAATAGCTTGTCAATCAAAAAACAATAAACAACAAATGTTCTCACGCTGTCATATAAATGGTTCTAATATCCGGTTCTTTACTGAGGCTACAATGATACTGCTCTGCTCAAAATTCCACATGGATCCTGACGTCATCACGCGTTTGACTTGTGTTCCACGCATGGATCACACGTTCTTTGGCCTCTTCTTGCTTTTCCCCGCATTAGTTCTATTGTACTAGGTGTCAGATATATCGGAAAGCGATCGTTAATGGGTTAACAGTTTTATCTGTTTTTATTATTCATTTCCCTCTCAATTTGTTTATATTATTATTGTTATAGCTAATTGCTTTATTTCCTGGATTTCTTCCTGCTAATTCTCAATTTAAATCGCAAGTTCCTGGAATGGAACATGTCAAAGACATGACACAACTTGGTAAGCTTCGCTGTGGTTTGTGGTCATTTCGGTTTGGCCTCATCAATGAAAGTTGCAATCTTAGTTTTTGTTTTTCTTTTAGCAAGAAATGATGTGGAAGTGGTAAAGAACACTAAAGCATTTCTTCAGGAGTACTTGGTAGGTAGACAAGAATCATGTACAATTAAGGATTTAACGTCTTCTAAGTTCCAGGTTTGATGATTTCTAAAACTATCGCAACAAAATAGATTTATCGTCTTTTAGGGAATTCGTTTTTAATCTTGAAAGCAACATTATTTTGTCGAGATAACTCGTTCTTCTGAAATTATTCTAGGAGCAAAGTAAAGGTCAAGATGATGTTTACAACCGATTTAAAGAAGTAAGTCGCTTTAAATCCTTGAAACTTTTCCTTGGTGAATTTAAATTAGTTCTGTCGTATCTCTAAAACACCACGTAACTTCTTTCAATTGCAATATGTCGTCCTGTTAACTCTGGATATCCTTACGCAATATGGAGGTCACAGAATACGGAATCAACCAAAAGTCTAATTTCACGATTGTTTTTCCCTTGATTTTTTCCCAGTCGCCATATTCTGAACAACCCTCTCCACCAAACCAGATTTTGCTAAGGATACTTGACTTGTCACAAAGATATTGGAATCACTGTCGAACTCTAAGCTACAAGTTGAACACGTTCTAAGACCGCTCGCCATGGAGATGGTGGCAGTCGATAATACGAGGACACAAACATCAGAGATACCAAGATGGATTTCTGATTGAGTTCTTATTTTGTGAACGAGATCAAATTGTGATATTGCTTCAATTTCTCTACGACAATGCTATTGCATCAGTAAATGCGCTATTTTCAATTAGAGTGTCGTTTAAACACTGGATTGGTTTCACGGTTGATAATTTTATAGTGATTCTTAGTTGATTCCTACCGTTCAACCAGGAAATAGACACGGCGTTACTGAAGCTCTACGCGGAGCAGAATTCTCCAATTCTTAGCGACTTCGTCTGCAGCAAGAACGCATGCGCATACGAAGACTCCGTTGATTGGTTAAAGAAACACGAGGTAAGAATTGGGTGTGGCCGCCACATGCTCAAGTGTTTTGAGACGACACAACTTCCATATTTCCCTTTCAATAGAAAACTGGATTTCATTTCTTATATTGTTTCTTTTTTTATTTTTTTTTGTCTCAGCGATATCACGGCTTGGCGTTGTTTTATGAGGCAAGGAACGAAGCAGCTCAAGCTCTTGATATTTGGAAAAGGTGAAAGTTGATGATTTTTTTCATTCTTAATTAACAAATAGAAAATTGCTTGAGTGTCTCTGCGCTGTGATAGAAACATGAATGACATCATTTCAACCAGAATAATTCCGGGAAACTCAGGGCATAGCCGAGTGTTTTCTGGAATTTTTC
Source organism: Heliopora coerulea (assembly GCA_030142905.1). Taxonomy (NCBI): domain Eukaryota; kingdom Metazoa; phylum Cnidaria; class Anthozoa; order Scleralcyonacea; family Helioporidae; genus Heliopora; species Heliopora coerulea. The sequence continues at coordinate 38,809 of JASJOG010000026.1, forward strand.
TGGTTGAAATGGGGTCATTCATGTTTCTATCACAGTACAGAGACACGAAAGCTATTTTCTATTTGTTTGATAAAATAACCAAGGCTTTTTTGAGTTTTGTGACGTCATCGATGTGTCTGAACTCTAATACAAAATAAAAATGACGTCACCGTGTCTCTGTACTCTGAGAGAAAATGAGGCTTGTCCAATCAGAGCATGCGTAATATGCGTGTTAACATGAAATACAAGTTCAGAAATGATCGAGCTCCTTTGTTAAGGCGTACATGGCCTCTGTGAGGTCTGAGATCACCTAGTTCGGTGTAGGAAAAACTTTGAAAATCTCTGGTACTGTTCAAAGATTTTCTACATGTGGAGCTGCAATATTTGGTCCAATCGTTGACTTAGGTTGACCTTCCAGCGCCACTGACCCAAATTGTAACAGAATATGAGCTGCGAATCGCTGGCGATAGTCTACCCGGTGCTGTGGAGGTTTTTTGCAGAATTAGAGAGAAAACGTCATGCCAAACGCTGTAATAATTAAATTGTTCCAACGGCTGGTTTGATTATTTCATCAGGTCGTCTCTTTCTGTCAACGTGTTTCAATTATTATTGACTGTTTCGAGAGCAATGTAACAGTATCGCAGAAATCGTCGAGATATAGATATCAATGTTTCCAACTGGAATTGTTCACTGATGTCCTGCAACATCAAGATTATGGTTGCTATCTTTAAACAATTACCTTTGAGGCAACATATTATCATTACAGACTAGAGGATGAAGATTTAAATGATGCTAATCATCCCGGGATGGAGTGCGTGATAAAATGCTTAATCAAGTAGGTTTGGAAAAACGTTTTCAATGTTATTGACCTAACGTATTTATCTTGTTTACATCAAGTACCTAAGTTTGTTAACTTTTGCTCTCTATTTATTCGCATTACATCGGTTTGATTATGCAATCCATAAAAACATGACATCATATAATTTATACAGACTCTATTGAAAGGCATCACCGTTCTTTGATTACTTATCTCTTATCTGATGAGGCCATTCTTCGGTGGTGACATCACTTCTTTCATATGATATCATCATTATTTGATGAAGTTATTTTGTTCTCAAAATGGTATTGTGTTGGCTTAGTTTAAATGACGAGGACCTAATCTGGCGTTATGTACCCTGGGTGATGGAGAAAGATCAAGCGTTAGCTGTTAGGGTAAGTTCGTTGTCTACTGTCACTCACCACGTTTTACCGACAAACACTCAGCGTTTATTACAGAGGCGAATCCATTAGGGAGCCAAAATGGCGTTGGGCTCTCCTTTCGGGAAGGATTAATTGTTTTAGACTGCCATATTCAATAAAATGGGTCTGACTCATTAGAAAAATCTACCCATTTTCTTAATGTGTAGACTGTTTAAAAATCTTGAGAAACGGATTTCCTGTGGGTCAACACGTAGGCCAGAAATGAATCTGCTCAGGAAGGATTAACCGGAAATGTCGGAGGATAAGTGTTGTATTTATTTTTCCAAACAAAAGAACGAATTTACTTCAGTTCTTCCAGAGAAAATGCGTTAAGTTTTAGAATCAGTTGAGTTGACAGTTCAATGAACCGTCAGTGAACCACAATTTTTATTTCCAAATTATATCTTTCTGTTTCTGTTTAGATTTTCAGCGAGCGTTCATCGACAGAAGCGGCAAATAAACTTCAACCTGATTACATTTTAGAATATTTTAGCAAATTCAAAATTGCATTACAAAAATACTTAGAATTTTTAGTTTTTCAAGAAAAATTAGAGGTAAGCATCTCATCGCAAACTTCTAAGAATTGCTTCAACGTACGGTATTGTTGTGTCAATTCTAATTTTGATCGCCGGAAATTATAATATTTACGTGCTGTTTTTTTTTTTCTAGAAAGAGAAATACCACACTAGACTGGCAATGTTCTATTTAGACCAAGCGCAAAATTTGAAGAAAAATCCGGATTCTTCCGAAGAAACGATAAAGGAGGCGAGGTAAAAAGATTTATCACGAGTGAATATCTGTGTCGGTGTCAGTTGTTTTTTTAGTCACTGATTGGTTGGTGTGTTGGTTGATGCATTAGTTGGTGGATTGGTTGGTAGGTTGGCCGGCGGCTTGGTAAACTTGTAACTTCATGGTATGCTTTGTAGCTCGACAAGCTGACAGACAGGCCATTTGATTGTATTGTTGGTGGCTGGGTTGGTATTTGGTCCAGCTTGTTGTAACGCAAATAATTTTAATTTTTTGTCAAGGTTTTCATTGCAAGCGCTGCTGAAATTTTCTTCATTGTACAATGCATCACTTTTGTTGTCAAAGATTCATGAAAATAGTGGACTCGATTTGGAAACTGCCATATTGTATGGAAGGGTACGAAACTCATTTTGATTAGCAAATGGAGGTTTTGATTGCTGACGTGTTTAGAGAGTGGCAGATACACACAGAAAGAAAGTAGAAAAACAAAAACAGACGGACAGGCAGACAGACAGACAGGAGGAAGATACGGACAGAAAGAAAAATACGTGAATATCAATGAGGAGAGATCTGCCGAAGAATATTTAAGTTCAAAGATTGAAACAGGAGTCTTCATTTTTAGCTTGAACATCACGAGAAAGCACTAAAGATATATGTTTATGAACTGAATGACTTTGAGGGAGCCGTGGACCACTGTGAATTTTACTCAAAGGTTGGTAATGCTTATTCCCACCATCAGCAGATATATACATTTGATATTTATGCAGTGGCAAATACCAGCAGTGTCTGACAATTTCGCATTACCTCTGTGCTGATTTAGAATCGTGACTTGAGTTACCGGAAAAGACTTTTCTTTTCGTTGCTTTCTGTCTACTTACAGTCAGAAGGGTAAGTTTGCTGTAAATATGGATAGTATTTGAGTATTTCTTAGTTTTCCATTATGCATCGTTTTGTTGGATACTTTTTGAAAATATTAAAAGATTTTCCTTTTTAATTGAATGATATCTTGGATGTCCAGGATGTCCTCGCTTTTTAAGCCTTTGAAAGAGAACTTTACAGACATTGCACTTTTTCCAGGAAACGAACAGACTCCATGGTTACAGCTGCAGTATCGTTGCTTAACACACATGTTCATGATTTTGATCCCCTCAAGGTATGTAAGTCGAAACATTCGTCAATCGTAGTTGTACCTTTGTGGTCTCATGGAGAAACTACTTCCTTTTAGCATGTATGCTAATAATTCCAAATCTTTCTGCGTGGTACTGATGGAAAATTCCACTGCTTCACGGAATAGTTTCGCCCTTAATCTCGGCAACATCAGTCTCATTCTGAATTTTTATTAGAAAGACACAGACTATCAGCACTATCTTTATTTTTAGGTCATGGAAATCATTCCTCAGGAGTGGTCAGTTGGTCTGGTGTCTCCTTTTCTGATTGGCTTGTCGCGTCAGAGCTTACACGTTAACCGTGCGACTAAGATTAAAAAGAACCTGGTGCGAGCAGAAAATATCAAGGTACATGAAACTTTATCACATGAAACACATTTCTGGGAAACCTTAGACAGCAATTACAGTAGATATGCATTTTTCTTCTCAGGCCAAAAAGGGATATATTTATCATACAACTAAGCGAGTTGCAATAACCGAAGAAACGTGAGTATTATTCTTCAACTGTACATTTCAAATTTGCTGATCATTCAAAAGTAAAACACAAAGGAAGTGAGTACCGAGACGGCGTTTCGATCTGATCTTAAGTGGCATAAAATTTCTACAACTTTCAACCTAATTTTCTCTTCACATAAAGATTCTTCTCAGATATAAGAAAACGCGCAAACGAAGGGAGTGTTTCAACAGATATCCGAAAGCCTCAAAGTTGGTTAAAAATAACTCACCTATCGCTTTGTTTTCAACGAACTACTCGGTGTTTGGATATCTAATGAAACAGTCCTCGTATATGACATATTACATATATCGTTAATCGCGACATAATGTGTCCATGAGGAGAGTAAGAAAGTTGCTCAGCCACTCGACTACCACCAGCCCACTTGACCGCCAAAACATACCTGCTGTCGCACATACTCTGAAGTACATTTCATAATTTGATCAGTTAAACGACCTTTGCACGATACATTCTCAAGGCAACATGTTTTGTTTTGGGGTTTTTTTTCTCATAAGCTCGGATTTCATATTTTTAAACCTTTAGTAAAGTATTTAAGCAATATCCCAAATGCGTGCATTAGTGCTGTGTCGAATTTACAACACGAGGCGAGACAGCCGAATATCTTAGATCCCATAAAACACGTACTGCCAGCTCTTCAAATGACTTCTAAAAAGAAACCATTTCTACGGCAATAAACGAAGAAAATTTAATTATATTTTCTGAACCTCAAAAATTTGATTAGAAAAGTTACGGTCAGTTTATCACTTATAAACTCACGACACGATTAGCGTTTTCTTTTGTATTTATCTCATGAATTACTGAGTTCGAGAAAGCGAATTAAAAAAACAACAACAAATACGACTATAAATATACAGTACCTGACAATATGGTCATCCCTCACAGGGACATGCACATCACGTGGTGTTTTCTTTCCTTTAAAGTCGTGGCTATTGATTTTCTTTCCTTTCTCAGGTTTTGTCGCGTGTGTCGTAGACCCTTTAACGATGGCAACATAGCGAGGTATCCAAACAACGTTATCACTCACATCCACTGTGCAAGACATAAGGGACTGTGTCCTGTCACTGGTCAACTGTTTTCTGTCCTCGAGAAAGATTAATAGAAGCAAATTATTAGCTAAAGAAATGAATCATGTGAAAGAGGATACCAACGAAATGAAATGGTTTTAATGACAGGAGTTTGGCAGCAAACGAACCTGAGGGTAAAGCACATGCAAGGTCAAGTTGGAACCCGGACGAAAATGCCTTATTACCACAAATAGCCACACATGACAACATGTAACCATGTATGACCGCATGTGATCACATTTAACCACGTATGATTACATATGACCACATATGACCAAATATAACCTCATATGACCACATGTGATTGCACATGACAACATGTGACCACGTATGACCACGCGTCAGGGCGTTCATGTCGGCATGGTGCGAACGAACTATGAGAGATTTGAACCATATATTAAAACCATTTAAACATCTCCTTGGTGTTCTTACCAATAGACATCATAAAATAATCTAGGGGGGGAATATAGCTTTTAGCTTCAATTGGCAGGGGGTAACCAATTGGGCACTTCCATTACTACTATTCGAAGAGAAATCATTCAGTGGCGCTTGAGGTAGACTGACACTGACATCTTGACCATAAACTGACTACGATAGTATAGGTTTTATATTGGTATAGTATTGGTTGTAATACCTCCTCTAGTTTTGCCTGTATAATTCAACCATGATCCCACTGAACTATGTACATAACTCTTGCGTAATTTATTATTCACCAGTAACGGCCCTGTGTTGAGTTGCCGCAGTTTAATCATGTCAGTAAATAAATTTCATAATACTGGGTTCCATAGATATTTTTAGTTGGATTCAAGAACAGCGTTTTTATGGCGCATGTTCGAATGGCAGTCTCATAACTACTCGCTTTAATCCGAAAAGTGATAAAGTACAGTGCTGTGTAGGTAGTGCTGTGGTCAACGACCTATTTCATAACCCAAAAAGATGAGGGAACTGCCGAAACTTAAGGTAGGAGGTACTAATGTTCCGAGTGAAGGCCCTTCATCTTTTTGGTGTTACCCACTTTAATTTGGTGTTACTCACTCACTCCACATTTTGAATCCAGGAGAACTTTGATTGTCTTTTTTCCAAAGGTGTGACCAGCCATGTAACTTCTCCCAACCTGAACTGATATTTCCAACTTTGAACTTATCGAAGGAAAACTTGTCAATTATAGTTATAAATGTGAAACATTTATGTTATCGTGTAATCATATATTTCAAGATCAAAGTTTTTAAACAACATAAAAGCACATGCTTTCCAAGTAACGTGACTGTCTTTCAGATTTATCAAAATTCTGCTCGTTGTCGATCGCCGCTTGCTCGAATTCATCTAGATCGTCTCGTAAACTGTCGCTACAGACTCGAGTAAGACAGGTCAAGCTTATGGGGCCTTCTTGACTGAGTTTACCGGAATGGGGCTCTTCATTGGTGGAATTCAACATTATGGAACTGATCTTCCTCATTTGAGAGCCCAGATGAATGATGGACTGATTTAGAGCTTCTTTTTCGAAATCCTCGTTCTCTTCGTCTGAAGAAAGAAAAACAAAATGATGTCACTCACTCCCTTGAAACGTTTTTTTAGATACACATTTCTAAGTCAGCTTATTTGACTGATTTTATTAACTGTTGTCGACACTTTGAGCGCCGCTGACGCCGTCAAAACTTCAATCACCAACAGTCTTTCTCAAGACTACCCTAACCTGGATGATTTACCTTCAACACTTACAGATTCTCTCGGGTTCAAACCATTTGCTGTATTTAATATTCTATGCCTACCCTATTGCTAACCTTCAACGGTATCAGTACGTCTGAGAATTCCATAAAACTCGCAAAGGAGCATGGTATAACACGCCCAGTTCTTTCTCTTGCGCCTTTTTATCAAGGAGCGCGTTCTCTGCAGTGTCTCTTTAAGTTTCTCCTGGGTTCGTTCTTGCTTAACTTTCCTCAGATTCATGGCGTGGGCGTGTTTCCTCCTGAACGTGACCTCTTCGTATCCCACGAGGCTGTCAAACATATCTTCCTCAAGATCTCGCGTGGCCATCGCGACTTTCGCCCACATTTTGCGCGGCGTTTTCTGGGCAAGTGAGCAAAGCCCGCGCAATTCAGCAATGTCACGAGCAAGTTTGAAACCAAATTTGAAAACATCCGCTTCGCGGACTTCGGTTGATATGAGACCAACGTGCACCCAAGTTTTTAAGGCTTCTTCAACTAATGCAGTGACGACCGCTGAACGACGATGGCCCTTGGATCCATTCTTTTTGAGACCTAAAAGATTAAACAACCCAAAAACTCATGCGACGACGGCTCTTCGGGGTTCACCTTGTTAAGAAAAAACAATTTCGGTTGCTGGAGTTTGGAGGTGCAAACTTTGGTTTATCGGTCGTACGTTCTACCAACTGATGATGGTGGATGATGATGATAGATAATGATAGATGATGATGATGATAAATGATGATAGATGATGATAGATGATGATGATGATGGATGATGATAGATGATGATGATGATAAATGATAATAGATAATGATGATGATGATGATAGATGATGATGACGATGATGGTGAATGGTGATGATAGATTATGATGACGATGATGATGATAATAACGTGGAAATTATTCCATTACTTGTGGGATGTTTGGCTGGAGGAATAGGAAGATTGTTAAAGAATGCATTCAGAGTAATAGTAGATCAGATCAAGGCTGAGAGAACAATAAGGAAATGCAGAAGATTGTACTGGTGGAAAGTTAAACAATGACGAGAAGGATTCTAGCTGGAATAGTGACATCAGAATGAACTCATAAAAACATCCGCATGGACACTGTAGATGAGTAGACTAGCAAATCTTGGTAATCTTTACTAGCGGCTACATAGAACAGTAGCTCTCTACAAACATAACAGTAATAGTAATCTTTATTTACCAAAGATAAATTTATACACATTCCCACATCATCAGTACCTCCGACACAATCACCAGTATTTCCAACAGCACTCCGACCAGCACTAACGCTATGACAATTATCACCAATACTCCAACACGACCACCGAGATGACCATCAACCAGATTCATCATCTCCGATATCCACCATAACTATCCTGATCACAACTACCTCCGACACCATCATCACCTTTACACATTGCTTCTAACACTACCAAAGCAATATAACCATAACCATCACTGTTCCATCAAACACAACAATCACAATTACCATCACAATCACTACCACCTCCAACGATCGCCATCATTTCAAAGACCAACCCCACCATCTCCATCAAATACTCCAGGTCCACTTCCAACAACACATTAACATAAAAAACAAAACCATCACTTGACTATAGCCACCACCTCCCAGACCACCACCACCGCCTCCTCCTCTTTTCCTTGCAAGATTAGGGAAGTTTGCAAGAGTTGCACAAACCTCGTTTTGCAAAGGAGGGACCACATGAGCCACCTGGTTCCACCTTTGTGTTACGAGCCGGTCCCTATTAAATTATGTGGCTGCTTTTGGTTCAATTTGCTCGCAACAAAGAATACAAAACCAGCTATATTCTCAACTATTTATTTTACTTTATTTGAATTGCTTGAAGATTAGCGTCTTTATTCTTTCTAACCTTGAAGTATGTATTATACTGCTGTGAGACTGAGCACAACTCTTAACACTCTGTACGCTCTTTGGATTTTGGTTCTGATGATTTCTTTTACGACTTTGACTTTTTGGTTTGGGGTTTCTTCGGTTCTGTTGATTTGTTTGGTTCTTGATATTGATAATTCCTTTTAAGACTTCGGTTCGTAGTGATGTTATTCAGGCTAATGCCTTATGAATAATACATGCACTGCTGAGTTGTGCTCTGCCTTTTATACGTTTAGCTAGGGGAAGAAACTATAGACTATTTCCTTTACGTTAAATGGTACGTGAAAGCTTGTTCCAGCACAGGATGTCCGTTACGTTATCTTGTGGGCTAAGGCGTTTTCCTGTTGCGTTTGGAGGTTTAAATATTTCCCCACTCATGCACGAAAGCAAATTACTCATGCACGAAAACAATATTCATGCACGAAAGCAATATATCCTAAATATAATACCTACGTAACATTTGCCATTGGTCTGAATTTCGACGTGCGGATATATGCTGCCAATCGAGTGCCGAGCAATCGAAATCAACGCCAAACAGCAGAATTTGGCAGCCTCTGGCCTTTGCTGACAAGATCAGGCAAGTTTCGAAGAGTTGCAGAAACCTCGTTTTGCAAAAGGGGGAAACCCTTTTGCTATTGGGCCGAATTTCGACGTGTGGATATCTCCTGCACATCTACCATCACCTCCAAGATCACCATCACCTCCACGTTCACCATCACCTCTACGATCACCATCACCTCCACGATCACCATCACCTCCAAGATCACCATCACCTCCAAGATCACCATCACCTCCAAGATCACCATCACCTCCAAGATCACCATCACCTCCAAGATCACGTTCACCTCCAAGATTACCACCACCACCACCATCATCATCATCATCACTCAGTTATGGACCATGATAATAATAAAAACAATTATGATCATCATCATGTAGTAATAACTTTCATTACGATCATCATTCCTCCACCCAAATTAGAAAGGTCATTAGCCATCACACCATGCATATTTTCTATCATAACTCACAAGATTACTGATACTATTACGACGTTAATGGCGACCATTCCCATTATCAATATCATTGTAATAGTCACTGCTATTGTCATTATGAGCATCTCTACAACTTTACCTGAATCATCAAAATCGCAAATTCTCATGCCTACCTCTGTGAATGTTGTCATCATCTTCGGTCTTGGTAACATCTTTTTTCAGACGTTGATACTTCTCTCCAAGCGCAATTGAAGTCAAAAACGAGGAGCGAGAAGATGTCGAAGACTTTAAGGAACGACTTATGGACGAATGGCCGTACTTGGCTTGCTTGCTGTGCTCAGTTAACCAATCCTTAAAAAATTCATCCAACTGAAAACGATTTACCTGGATTCCTAAATCCGTAATTTTTTCTAGTTTACTACAAACGTCATTGGCAGATGGTCTGTGGTCTGCTTCTTGGAAACAACGGAAAAGAAAAGACTGCAATAAACTAGGCCAGGCGTTTAACACTGGCAGCTCACGAGATGCTGGAATCTGGGTTTCAGGGAGCCAGGACCATGGAGTATGGAGGGTGAGACACTCCCAGAAAGTCGCTCCAAGGCTAAACAATGTAAGGAGATCAGAGAAAGGAAGTTGAAAATTGGTAGGAAGTCGGGAATGTTGAAAGGGAAGATTGCAAGGGAGGAAAGAAAGAAAGAAAGAAACAAACAAACAAACAAAGTAAGAAAGAAAGAGAGAGAGAAAAAAAAGAGAGAAAGAATAAACAAAAGGACAAAAGGAAGGAAGGGAGAAAGGAAGAAAGACAGAGATAAAGAGAGAAAGAAAGAGAGAAAGAAAGAAAAAAGAAAGAAAGATAGAGAGAAAGAAAGAGAGAAAGAAAAAGAGAAAAAAAGAAAGAAATGGGAAAGCAAGAAAGAAAGAGGAAAGCAAGAAAGAAAGAAAGAGAGGAAGAAAGGAAGGAAGAAAGGAAGAGAGAAAGAAGGCAAAGAGGTGAAAGGGGAATTATGAAGTGAAAGTGAAGAGATCACTAACCTATAAATATCGCCAGGACAATTAACTTGGCCACCTTGATATACCTCTGGTGCTAACCAAGGTAACTCTTCCTGAAAACACTCCAAATGTTCGAGCGGTTCTCCCGGCCTTTGACAAAACTCTAAACTTCCCAGTTTCGCACGTGGTCCATCGAATACAAAGATGCTTTGCGAGGTGACATGACAATGAACCCACTTCTTGTCGTGAAGGTGCGCCAAAGCCTGAGCGACGTCCAACATAATGCGAACGATACGAGCCAGGTGAATCTCTTTGTCCATCTCCATTTCAACATTCGGATCACGAAGATAACGTGATAAGGAAAAGTGGCAGAAACGTTCCATGATTAGGCAGAAAGGATCATAACATATTGCCATGGCAACTGGAAACCGGAAGTGACGTAATTGCCTGTAAGATGAAAGGTCGCCATGAAATTAGTCTTGAGAATAAAAACACAGCAATCGATTGTATTTTTGAAAACGTTCGCGAGCTGGAGATGTAGGAGAGACAGCTGGTGCAGGTGCAAACAATGCAAACCGTTGTTCATTCTCTCACTGCTTCGAATAGTCTGCCTTTCCATTTCAGGAGTGTTTACTTCACACGGATAACTTTTTACAACAGTACAAAAATCGTCCTGTTTACACAATACCAGCGAGCCTTTTGTTAGTGGCACAAGAACCTATCTAATAAAGGGTAAACAGCCTAACTTCCATTAGCGTTGGGATATTAGGGACCTCAAGATCTACAACGTCAACTTCAATGACAACATCCTTCAAACAAAAGAATTCTTCATGCAAAACAATGAGAACGAATAATTTTATTCTTCAGTGAATATTCACCCCCGTCGTTGATCTGCATGCAACATCAGTCAGATCATTTTGACGTCTTCAGGACGACGACAGCCGGCGCAGTGAAAAACGCTGTTACTTAAGATTGAATTCGACGTGAGACTGCAGTCGTTTCAGAAGAACTGGAGCATTTGGAAGTCCTAGAACAAACCACAAGTATCAAGTACGGTGATTAAACGCCGATATTTTAAAGGTTGTCGTCGTTCAAGTCGCCGTCTTACATCTTAAAGTCCCTAATTTCGTGGTTAAAAGTCGCGCAGATACCTCACTAACGAGACTTTCTATGTATTCTTTTGCTATGTTTGATTTCTCGTAATTTCTACGTTGATTTATCCGACTCCTACAACATGAATGATAGTGTAAATTTTCTGTTCCTATTACCTGAGTATGTTGATTTCTTTCCTTAAGCTGATATAATAAAATTCACCTTCATCGCATCCGGGACCATGCTTGACGGTTACCGGACTTCCCCGCCACATAGCGTCGACATAAACAAAGAAAGGTCCTTTTAAAGACTTACAGGGGTCGGGCTTCTTAAGATCTTCGGCGTCGATTACGGGAATTCCTTCAGCGATTTTATCTTTCTTTGTTTCCGAGATTTGCCTGCACGAGGACGAGGCACTGGTGGCCTATGGGAAACGTAACGAAAAGCAGGCGAGAGTCAGTGTGGAAGTCCCATCATGTTTGAATTATTACTATGGTGTGAAATGTCATGGGAGGTATGAGGTGTATGTCTTTTCGCTATTGGCCTGCCTGTTTGCCTGCCTGTTTGCCTGCCTGCCTGCTCGCCTGTTTATTTGTAAGTCTGTTTGTCTGTCTGTCTGTGGGCCTGCATTATCTGTCTGTCTGTGGGCCTGCATTATCTGTCTGTCTGTGGGCCTGCATTATCTGTCTGTCTGTGGGCCTGCATTATCTGTCTGTCTGTGGGCCTGCATTATCTGTCTGTCTGCCTGTCTGTTAGTCAGTCAAGATGTTTGTTTGCATACTTACCTGTCTGCCTGTCTATCAGTTTGTCTTTCTGCCTGCTTGTTTATTTGTTGGTCTGTATGTCTGTCTACTTGGCTGCCAGGCTGGCTGGCTAAGTCAGTTTAGCTGCTTGTCTGGCTGTCTGTCAGCAACGCTGCTTGTTGGTCTCCCCGTCTGTCTGTCTGCCTCGCTGTTAGTCTGTCTGCTTGTCTGCCTATCTGTCCACCTGTATATCTGTGTTCATGCATGCAAGTCAGTAATGTCCCTGCACTACCTGTTTTGTAATTAAAATGTATATTATATTGGATTATTTTTTCGGATCTCCAGTGTAAACTGATGAGATTTCGAAGTGAAATAAATTTCTTATCTCTCTGTCTCTCATTCTCTCTCTGTGTCTCTCCCTCTCTTTCTCTGTCTCTCTGTCTCTCTCTGTCTCTGTCTCTCTGTCTCTGTCTCTGTCTCTCTGTCTCTGTCTCTCTGTCTGTCTGTCTCTTTCTCTCTCTCTATCTATCTATCTCCCCCCTACGCCTGGACGTCAGTCTGTCTGCTTGTCTTTCTGATTACTTGGCTGTCAGTGTTTGTCTGTTCGTCCATCATTTATTCAATGTAATTCGTTCAGTCTACCTGTCTTTCTTTTAATGAGTGAAAAAAAAAAAAAAGCCTCAAACCATTGGCTGCTTAATAATTTTTAAATTTTCAGTATTAGTATTGAGCCTTTCTTGTGAAGCATTATAAGTGCTGTGATATTCTTTATTCGCCGGTTTCCACAGTCAGTCCCAGCTACCTCTAAGTGTCCCTCACGTTCGTACAAGTGATTAACCTCTCATGATGGCCTTGCTTGGACATCACACGTGCTAAAGGAACCCCAAGTTTAAACAAAGTTGTCTGTCTGTTCGTCCACCTGTGTCGTTCATGTTCCATCCTCTTACCATGACCACGACATTGTAATTCTGTGCTGATCGGTGATTTCTGACTCCACTGCCTTCCATAAACGCCTTGATCAATCGCACCATCTCAGGGTTTCCATGATAGCGAGCATACGCTAGGATGGTGGGAAACTCACCAAACAAACGGAGTAAGTCACTGCCATATTGAAGAAGAAGTCCAACGCACTTTACGTGGTCATTTTTTATGGCCGCGTGCAACGGGATCATTCCTTTAATATTTGATCTGCGGACAACAGAAGATGAATTAAATCAAACGTCACTGGGCATTCATTAAACGTAATCAAAACAGTAGTGAATACAGAGCAGTAAATATTGCATTTTAAACAACTGTATTGTCTCAGCGAAGAACAAGAACCACACAAATTTCTGTTTCCTGCAGATTCTACCTTCGTCTCCTTCGAACGACGGGTTGCCCCAGTTGCCGGCGAATAGTATTTAGAAAAAAAAAGTGGATTGTGGGTAAAACATAATTAAAAATAATTTATGCATTTGATTCGGCACATTCGAATATACGACGGAAGTCGCATTTAATTCAAATCTGTCGAATTTAATTAATTCAGATGTCGAACTTCACATGCATTTAACTCTTGAATTAGATTCGGCATGTGAAATAGGAAGAGTTCGTCTTTCTGTTAAAATCTCGTGACAATCAGGAGTGCTGGGTTTCTTGGGGTCAAACCTCCTCCATGTTCGACACTGAAAATGCCCGCCAAAAAGAGTGCCATGTCGGCCATTTTTTGCTTAACTTTTTCTAACAATCGTAGGACTCTTTGTATTCCAGACAGAATTACTGGACATATTTCCACGAACGTCAAGCACCCACCACAAAAGCTCGGGACAACTAGCAACAAATTCAATCTGCTTCCACATCATATAAATAACCTAAGATGTAAGTGCTTGATGTGAAGCCGCGAAAGATTTTTTTCGCGAAAATGGACCGAAATGCTTAGTTTAAAAAGTTAAAAACATTTCTAATTCGCAACTCGAAAAAATTAAAATCTTTTTATCAAACTGAATCATAGTTTTGGACGGCGAAAAACCGCTCATAATCGCCTAGAAGGGATCAAAAATGTTCTAAAACTTTAGTCATTTTCAAACCTGTTTGGGTCAGCACCTCTTGCCAACAAATACTTCACACAATTCACATGTCCATGCAGCGAACTACAAAACAGAGCCGTTTCTTTCTTGGTACTGGCTGCATCAATATGAACACCAGAGTCCAGAGACTTCTTAAGCTTTTTTAGACGACCTCGGCTTGCATGCTGAAGCAAGTTGAAGGCCATCTTGACACCATTCACAACGTCACGTAATTAATCCTTAAGTGATCCCCAGTTGTTCCTTGTTGTTCCTAAAGCACCCGGACAAACTACATATCGCGCAGTAATATAAAGTGATTGGATTATACAGAAGATGGGATTCGAATGAGGAAAACCTAATTCTGACGCAGATGGCTTAAAACTGTTACATGCCACGCAAACGCTGATAAGGCTCTATTTAATGAAGAAACTCCGCTCATTTACCAAATGATTTTCAGGGAGGTCCTGAGAATCAGGTTAAATATAAGAAAAACAAAATATGACAAAAATACAAAATGATTAAAATTGACCGTCACATATAAGATCAAAATAGATATAAAGTCATGAAAAAATCCTATAAAGCCTGTTTTTAAATAGGTTAAAACTACTAGTATTTCTGGTTTCTAAATCTAGAGAATTCCAATCTTTAGAACAGAGGGGAACTGTTGTGAACAGACCCCAATTGGTTTTAATACTCTGAAAACTGAGATTGTCCTTATATCTTGTATTATATCTGACAGGACGCTCAAAGATAATGGAGATGGTGCTGGATAGTTTTTCAATTTCAATTTTCGTTCTCAAGTAATCCAGATTATCATGATATGCAAACGAAGAATATGTTTAGGATTAGGATTTGTGTCAGAGTAAATTTGAGCTTACAGTAGGATGATTTATCCCTGGTCAGATAATTCATCAGGAGTGATAAGTTGCATATAATCTTGGACGAAACATGTTAAGACGAGCAACAAAAATGCCACTGAAAGTTACAATATTATAGTTTTGGAGCTCATAAACCTGCCCAAGTTGTTCCAATGTCCTGCAAAAGGGTTAACTATGCACACAAACATTGAATATGAGGGGAAGCCAGTATAGGTTAGCAGCTACCTAATTCACGATAAGTCAAAATTTGAGCCGATTGTCTCAACTGTTTTGTCCGGATTGTAGGTCACCTGAAGTACGGCATGTAGACAAATGCTTGAACATTAACTGCTATGATCTCCGAAAGTCACACAACTGTGATAAAAAAATGTGAAAAACGTTGAAGATGAGCAACAGCTACTTTTTTTTCCTCTTTTTATCAGTGTTGGAGACGCAAGAAGCACATAAGGACGAAGAATAAATCCTCCTTGTGCCAGTCTAAAATCGTACAAATTTTAAATAAAAGCTTTTTAATATTTAGTCCAAAACATAAAATGGGACAGGAACGATTACTATATAAAAAGTTAGGACACAAAACATCCCTAACTTGAATTGTCTATCAAGGTAGTTAAACTTTCTTATCATAGCTATATACAGAACTCACAGATCATTTACACCGGCGACTTTTGCTACAATTTCGTCGACGTTATAACATCGAAAGTGTAAAACTTCCAATGTTGTAGGTTAGTTCACCCCGGACGTTGAACCTTACTTACCAATGATGGCCCAATCTTGCACAAACAGAATAAAAAAAGAAACGTTTTGGTTTTCGGACACCTAAATCCATAATCACAACACGCTTGAACAAGATTTCGTGGATCCGATCTCCTGAAATCTTGTACCCAGACCCTCCGTTGATTGGCTGTCCTCAAGATACGGGATTCACATTGTTTGTGGACCCATTGTTTTTGGGCTCAGTCCATAAGGAACGAGGGATCTGGGTTCAAGATTGCAGGTGGTTAGGACTGGGATATAGTTTCGGAAGTGATAAGCACTGACCTATATATTATATAGGACAGTGGAGATAAGCGATCACACTCAATTTATTTGGTTCTAAAACCCCAAAGGTAACAGTCGCGAAACCTTAGGTACTTGTGATCAAACCGAAGTAAAAATTCCAGTTCAAATTCGCCAGTGTAAACGAAGCCCAACTTCAAACGTTGAACTTCCTATGTGCCGACTTTAATGTAAATGAGCTAATTCCTTTGTCTATGGTCTTTTGCATTTGATTCGTTACATGAAAAACTCGACATTAGAACTGGGCCTGACTGTTCATTTGATGGGGACCCTGGTTTATAGCTCTAATTTCCTATTTCAAATGGTTGAAATGATCCAATGTATTAAACAGTTACCCATAGATATAAACTTTAAAAGAGTTTGGTTCAATGTTTTGCCGTGAAAGTTCTCCGGTAGGTTTTCGCATCACCAATAAAGCTTTCGTTTCCACGACAAACACAATTCATCACCGTCACTGTTTTGTGAGAGTCCACTCTTCAATAAGGCACTAGATTCTTGGACGACTACCAGAGATAGTTTCCAAAGAAAGATACAGCCATCGGAATGATTATAATTTATATCTGATAAAAGTTAAAAGGAAATAAAGGATAATTGTGTCCTAATGTCCAGTGATGAGAAGGAACTTGCAAAATGGTCCGTTGGTGAGAAATTTTAGGATGCAAACTTCTATTCGGATTTCTGTGAATGTTAAACATATCCGGAACTCAAACAATATGCTAAACGTAAGCAAAACGTTTTTAACATTGTAACGTTTAATTTTCAATACTTTTTCAAATTAACCCACGCCAAAGGAGAGGCAGGCTGCGACCTAGGGAAGCAAACGGAAGAAAACTTCAACGGACTGTCAAAAATTTTGCAAATCTTGTTCTTCGACCGTACTTTCTAACTTTTTGTATCGAAGAGACGTCATGAGACATTTCCGACAGGGAAAAGTGACTAGGTCCTAAGTAAATTTCGGTGGTATATTCAGTGTAGATTTGGGGGCACACTTCTCAGACCTGAACTTCTGGATTTGCAGAGATATCTAATTTTACAGCGCTTAAAAACCACACTACGCAGCCGCAATGGACGCCCTTGGGGGCCGACCACCTTTTGCACGGACTGCCACCCCCAATGCATCCGCAATTACGCTGCTGGTATACACAACTAGTTCGAACACAACAACGGGAAAAACGCATGTTATATTGAAAGGATACCTATGGAAGTCCAGTTCCTGTTTTAAAATGCCTGAAAGAACGAATTCCACGTTATGAATTCCTGGAAAAAAACAGTTTGAGTACATACGTTATCTTATACGTGGAACTGGAACTTTTATTGTCAAGTTTTCTTTCAGTTCAATAGTTGTAGTACCTATTCCTTGAGATTTCATTTCTTTACACAAATGAAGATCCTCGTCACACGTCACACATACAAAGCTTGGCTGACCCTAAGGGAAGATCAAATGTGTTTAGGCCGTTTCCTGAAGAGTTGGACTGGAATATCAGAGGTAGTCAGTTGGATGGTCTAGTACTTCGGTTGGTAGAGTATTAGACTGAAGTATCAAAGACTGTGAAGTAAATGGTCTGAACCTGGGAGAATCGTGACATGTTTGTAG
Source organism: Heliopora coerulea (assembly GCA_030142905.1). NCBI lineage: Eukaryota > Metazoa > Cnidaria > Anthozoa > Scleralcyonacea > Helioporidae > Heliopora > Heliopora coerulea. The sequence continues at coordinate 56,528 of JASJOG010000026.1, forward strand.
AAGTAGATCGTCCAGGTTAGTGTAGTCTTGAGAAAGACTGTTAGTCACTTCCACCAACAGTCTTTCCCAAGACTACGTAACATGTACACATACACACAAACATGTCAAAGGTTGTGAGTTAGATGGTCTTGTAGTTCAGTTGGTAGAGTGTTCGACTGGAGTATCAAAGGTTGTGGGTTGGCCGGTCTCACCGACCATGAGAAATTGTTCAATTTGGTAGCACAGAATACCATCGCAATAACATTCACAAGATTACCGCAACAATTCCAGCTATGATGGTGCTTACTTTGTCAGTTTTCTGTTGGCTTAAACTGTTAAAGGAGCTTGATGTAGGCATTTGCTCCAAGAGCTATCAGAATGAAGAAAGATGAAGATAGTCTGTTTGCAAAATTGAATGTTTTCCTGCAAAAATTCCACAAAAAAAGCAAGAAACAAACCAGACAGACAACAGCGGAACCATAAGAAAAAACGTTTACGTTACTAAAAACATACTTTTCCACCTCCACATCCGACTATCTCTGCCATGGACGTCTGATCTGGTCGGACATTCGGGGTTACATAAATTGTGATATCCTGTAATTAGGTTAGTACCCAATGAAACGATTAAGTTGCGCGCAATACGATATGATAAATGAAAATTTATTTACAAGGGAAATTAATTCATGGTTCCACTACGTTAATTTCTGTGTTTTGCTCAGCTTTTGTCCAGTCACCTATGCCAGAGAATGTCCGAAAGAGAATGCATAAGTAAAGTATATAAATTATTTTCTCTATAAAATATTTTAATAAAAATAGTAACTATCCGAAGAAGAAAACATGCAATAGTAACATAACACAATCCGAAAACAAATATCTCGTAAAATGTAAGATTTTGATCAAAATTCACGATAACTACGTCCACTGATGATATTTCGTCTTATTTCAAAGACATCGTCAGACCAATGGGCTTACACACTGATACATTTGTTTTATATTTCATTAAATTGTCGGCTGGTCATGATTTCTACATAACACAATGTTCCTCGAAATTCGAATTGACGTTGCTCAAGAACGTTGAAAATGTCAACACTCTTTCATAGGAACAGTACACAAAGTTAATCCTTCGCTCCAGATCTGTTACTGTGTATCACACTCAGTAGAACGTCCACTTTACGTACATGCAAAAGAGTACATACATTAAATGTGTGCATTAAAGAATAAGGCCCACGTATCTGCCCAAAAATTACCTTAAACAGCGGCCTGGCCTGTGCTTTCTTTATGGACTCTGGAAGGGACATGCCGTAGAGTTTCTCGTTCTCGAAGTCGCGTAGTATGTAGTCATTTTCATCTGCGATGAGAGAGAGACAAAAGTCCATGGTAATGTCACCATTTGTATTCATGATGAAGCGATTCTTTTGAGCAAGACATTCTGTACTGTCTTCTAGCGTTTTTAAATATACAACGAAAATGGGTAAAAGACAGCTTCACTCGGTACGTAAAAATAGGAACCTCAAATTCTTTTGTTTTTATCTAATCTCTGGTTATTCAAATATTCGATGACCATTTTAAACATACTTTCTACTCGGACAATTTTTTTTGCATGAAATTTAGCAAACCTAATGCCAGGTAAGTCGCGACGACAACCACGTGAAAGATATTAATATCTCACCAAGGTAACAGTTTTTCGCGTGACTTTCTTCAATCCATTCTGGGCTGACGATGTATCGACAAACAGAAATTCCCGTTAGGAACTTGATCGTTCGCATGATCTGAATGAAGAAACAGAACGTGGTCACGGAGCAGAATTATGCTTCGATATCATAATACAAAGCTGCCACCTTGTGTCTCACATCAAACGCAGCATAAGAAAGCTAACGCAGGTACCGTAAATGCAGCAATTTATGGAGACTGTGACAGAGTTAAAGATGTCTACTGTAATACGTGCTGGCATCGTGACTGGGTGGCGAAAGGGACAAGTGCATGCTCGTTAAACAGACAGGTAGAAAGAGACGGACATATACCTGACGAGGTGGAGCGGTGCTGGTACAGATTATCCATTTTTGAAAAGCAGAGGACAATTTATGGAAAGAGGTAAAACCATTGACGGGTGGAATAAAAATACACGTAGAGATTAAGGGAAAGGTAAAAGAGAAGTTTGCTGAGGAGTTCTGGATGAAAGTCAACACAGAGGAGGATGTACAGGTGAAGGTGGAAATGGAGGTGAAGTTGGAGGTTGAAGGTAAGAGTAGAGGTGTACATTTAAGTACATCCCGTAGAGGTGGGCGTACATGTATTGGTCGAGCTACAAGAAGAAACTGAGATTAAAGGTAGAAGTGGATGTTCAAATGAAGATAATAATGGAAGTGGAGATTGAAGTCAAGACAGCGGGAGGTAGTAGTGTTATTGGAGGTAGCTATAGCTGTGAAAATATAGGAGCGATGGCGACAGGATTGGGATAATAAGAACGTTAGTGTCATAGAAAGGGTATAAAAATGGTTAGAGGAAGAAATGAAGACAGCAATTGATGTTCAGATAGTTATATGGATTTTATACAGTTTGAGATCCACTTTAAAATGACGGAAGAGGCAGAAGCAAATGAAGGGAAAGGGATAAAAACACAGAAAGATACAAATACAGTAAGGAAGAAAAAAGACAAAGTTACAGTTTGAATTAAATAGACCTCATTCATAAATGACACGTTATTTTCTATTTTTTGTATGCATATGAATTACAGCCCAGGCAAAACTAGTCAGCAAATATTCTCCGGCATTACTGTGCGACAAGGCTTGAGTCCTTATTGATATGACAATGCATAAGTGGGTATCAAATAAGGCGTCACATACGAGATATACAAAACTATTCCAATTTACCTTCGAAGCCACAATGTGTGTACAAGATTTAACAGAGTCTGCCGTTTTTCCGCCAAGGGCTTTTAATTGCTGAAAGAGATATTGAATCTGGACTTATGAAATTCGGCATTAAGCGTTACTTTTACAGGACAATGTCGTTCGACTTACGTCGGTCAAGCGTCGTACAGCTGTCGGATTCAGGCCGGTGAAGACCACGCGTGGGACACCGGTCCATGCTCTCGCAGGAACAGGTAGTGGGTCTTCAATTCTGTACGAAAGTGAATCACCTCAAGTCAAAAGCTCAGGGTTACTTCAAGTCTAAAATAAATTCCACAACATTTGTTCTCACAGGGAAACTAACCTGGGTTTTTTCACTTCGAATTCTTTCATCTGTAAAAATAAAATTATCAAAACAGTATAAGGAGACCCTAAAATGTAGGGAATTAGTAAAAGATACTTCATGAGGATATCAAATGTTTTATTAAAACTTATCGCACTTAAGGTTACGGAGGCTGTTCTAACGGCGACATAAATATTGACGTCCATAATTGTACCTCGAACTATCTTACCTCGCTTTCTAACATTTCCAGTTTTCGTTTCTGTATACGAAAAAAAAAAATTGCTAGATATCAGCAAATGAGGAGCTGCTTAGTAGCTATTGGGTTTCATCGCTATTACAATATGAAAATATTCGAGATCCTATCTTTTAAGGTAGTTATATGCTTTAGTCAGCTGGTAATTTCTGCATGCTAAGTCTTCTTTTCTTTTGACATAAGAAAAAGACATGATTGTGGTCGTCAATTCCTCATGAACATTCTCAACGGTTTGGAGCAACACACCGACTTTCACATTCACAGAGCGAGGTCAAATTTTCTTTTTTTCGCCGGACGGCCAACTTCTTACTGAATACCCTAAATGCTCTTTAAGATTGGTATTTTTTTTCCCTAAAAACACTGTTCAACAAAAACAGGCCATGACAGAAGAAGCCAACAAGTACTGAAGTACTACCAGCTAAGTCAGATTACAACCTTGTCCGTTGTCTCTTCTTTCTCTTCAAAATTTTTCCAGGCTTCTAAACATTAGAAATAACAGCGCTCATTTGCATGAAAAATAAAAGTTAATTTTGAACTCTTGTGGTCAAATATAGCGTTAATTTAAAAGGGAATGTGTGTGCTTCCCTTGCGGACGTATGTGAAGTCGCTGTTACAAGATGCAAAAGAGTGGTGAAACCTGTCTTGCAACACTATTAAAAAACATATTTCATGACCCATTGCATCGTGTAACACCCTTTAACATTATGAACGAGCGCAAGTTTCGCAAAAAGATGAAAAGGTTTAGCTTTAAGCAACAATTACGTGCTGATCACCTTCTAAAGATGATCATCTTCTATGTCTAGAAGAATCAAAAGTGGGTAACACGCTTTCTTCTGTTCTGAATTTCAGCCATAACATTCATGGTTCAAACATTTCCCCTGCTCTTCTGAGGCTGGAGGGAATACTGGTACCTAGGCTTCTCGATGCAAGTTTCAGTGATTCTGTACGACTATGCAACGCTTTGTGAAACCTGTCTCGCAATGCAATGAACGGAGAAACACTTTTCAAATATCTCTGCATTGTATAACGTTGTTTAATATACCGCTTTTAATATCGTATAACGTTGTTCCGCGTTTAACACCATTAGAGGTTCAACATGTGTAAACTAACTTTATCTGGTATGGCAACTAACAAGTACGGCAACGCTCTAACACATTTTAAATTTAAATCAATTACTAAATAAAGAAATAAATGAGTAATCAATCAATCAAACGAGCTAACTAACCGATAAATAAAACGACTGATTAAGAAAAATCAATCAACCAATAAATCAACCACGACTTCGTGAGTAGATAATATCAAACAAAATACCTAAAAGTTCCCGGGCCAGGATCACATTTATATCCAATTGGTTGTCATCATCAAAATTTCGATACCGTTTCATGTTCACAGGATAATCACAACCACCTTGTTGAAGAAGAACCAGAAATTAACTTTCATCAGGAAATCAACCCTTTCACATTGCACAAGGTTTTCCTGGAGTTCCTCAGCTTCCTTACCGATCATGATGTCCCCAAGCCATCGTGCGTTAGTGCAATTAATGGCCCATTCTTTTGCCTTCTTGTACTTCTCACCTGTCTCCCTGCGTAAAAAAACTGAGGGTGAGGAAAGTCTTACAACTTCCTTCAGTAAAAAAAAGAAAAAAGCAGTTTAATTAAGGTGATAGACTACATTAATTGTAATGGATAAACCGAACGGAAAACGTAATCTTGTGATAAAAATCAAAGCCCAGACAATGATTTTAAATAAGGCCATGAACGAGGACACTCTGAAGATGATAGGGTTAAAAAAGATTTATTGAACTAACGTTTCGTCGCAACACGCAACATCATCAGAGTATCAATCACTACAATGATTCTCGACTTACGTATCAAGCTAGTTACAAAAATTATCAACGCCTCTTACCTGTCAGTTCTATTCTTGTAAATAGCTTAATATATAGGTCGACAATCACTGTAATTTATTCGTACTGTGATGATGTTGCGTGTTGCGACGAAACGTTAGTTCAATAAATCTTTTTTAACCATATTGTCCTCAGTGTGTCCTCCTTCATGGTCTTATTTAAAATCATTGTCTGGGCTTTGATTTTCATAACAAGATTACAGTAATGTTTTAAAATTATATCCCTCCACCACCAAAAAGCGCAATCATAGTTTAAGTTTGATATGACTGATAAAATCTCTGGCTTGCGGTTGACTAACGCGAAAACTGACTGGTTGGGCAGTTTCTAACTGAAGCCGATTAGTTTGGAAACTTGCACAATAAATTTTGTTAACACTGGTTTTGATAATGGAATGTGAGCGCTGAGGGAATACAGAAGCCATAAGTGTCCAGACTTTATCAAAAACTTACGAGTGACAAATAAGATGCGTATTAGAGCGGCTTAAGTAGCCGGTATATTTGGCGCCAATCATGTATATCATATTTTTCAGAGCTTTCCTTTCCTCTCCTTCAAAACCAGTCACTGAAATAATCTGAAAAGAAAGACAACAGAATATACATTTTATTTTTTAGAGACAGCATGGGTTTATCACGCGACTGCGAAAAAGTCAGGATGTAAAAAGTGCGTACCATATTTCGACACCTAGATACTTTTTCACGAAATGGTACAGGAAGATGTAGCGGTATTTTAGGAGCAAACAACCTCTTGTTGCTTAACACGTCGTTCAACCAATATGCAGTGACCATGTATTTACCTTCATTTAAAGCCTGAAACAAAAACAAGAAAAATACCAGCTCATAAACATAGAGTGATATAGTACTAATAGACTAGGAAAATGAGTAAACTGATGGACAGACAGGCAAGCAGATGAAGATATCAAATTGGTAGAAGCATTGAGTGATTGTAAGGAATGAAAGAAGAAAGCAAGCAAGCAAGAAAGAAAGAAGTAAACGAAGAAGCAAAGAAGGACATGAAGGAAAGGAAGAAGGAAAGGAAGAAGATAAGGAAAGAAGGAAAGGAGGGAAGGAAAGAAGGAGAGAGATAAAGCAAGCAAGCAAGAAAGAAAGAAAGAAAGAAAGATAGAAAGAAAGAAAGGAAAAAAGGAAGAAAGACAGAATAAAAGAAAGAAAGCAAACAGGAAAGAAAGAAACAAAGAAAGACAGGATGAAAGAAAGTGATAAAGAAAGAGGGAAAGGAAGATAGAAAGGAGGGGAGGAAGAAACAAAAACAACAAACAAGCTGACAAACAGAATGGCTATGATTGGCACAGGCAGGAAGAAGGAAATTTACCGTAGTAGACAGGCAGATGGATGCATAGGAATACAGGCTGAAAGTCAGGCAATTTGGCATGCAAGCAGACAGACTGAAAGAATGGTAGACTGACCAGCCAAGATTCAAATACATGCAATTAACAAGAGGGTTATATTCATTGAAATCTTCAACATTATCTGCTTTCTACTTACCATTCTAAAGTATTTGCCATGTTGGTGCATGCAGAGAACGTGAGTACATTTTGATGAATATATGGGAGCAATATCACCATCATGTTGCTTGATGACCTGTAATAAAATGATTAATGAGCAATAACTGTTTCAGAGTAATGGTCGCTTATGAGAAATACTAAAACAAGTTTTTATAAGCGGTTGTTGAGGTAAATGTACGGCAGCAGCTCAAGGAAACAGTTTGCTTTTAAGAAATGTTGATTTAAAAAAAAAGATGAAGCATCTGGTGCAGAGTAACTCACAAGAAAATATAGATTTTCTGTTTGCGAAGTTGGTACGGTAGTTAATTTTTTGTACATGACATTTAGTTACCGTAAATGAGAAGTGTACAACTTACTAATGACATGTCAGCAATAAAACAAATGTTGATAATTGTGTCTACTACATGTCAACTGGTCCCCAGTTTACCATAATTGACCATCATAAAACAATAATCACAACCAAATTCCCTGGACATGCATTGTATAATAAAACAGAAAGGATCTCCAAGGTACAGTAAATGTGGCAAGTTAGTTGATGAATCAGCTTGTACACAACTTTAAGTCTTGAATATGTCAGGAATGCCTGAGTGAGAGAGGTTGTAGTGTGAAAATACAACTGAATATCTTACCGTTATCCAGTTATCCAGAAGATCTGATTCAATACACTGTGGATAATCTGAGATGTAAAAAATACAACCAGAAAGGAGTTTGGCTAAAAACAAGAAAAAGAAACTTAATGAGAATCATTATAATTCCAGTCACAATTTTTTTTTCATGTTGGAATTTATCCAATTAACCCTTCAGGGGCAAGGCCACACTTTATAATTTTACTCTGGCTATTGACTTGATGTGAGAACAAAGTGAATGTTGGGCAAGTTTCAGTGGACCAGGTAATGACAGATGACACTTACAAACAACAATGACCTTTTTTTCCAATGAATCTTTAACCTGTTCTTTGGTTGCTTCTTTGTCTTCATCAGCTATTTCTATAACATGTTTTGTTTTATCTTGATTGTCTCCCTTTGTGTCCTGTTCTTCTTCTATATCCTCATTCATGTTGTAATCACTATCCTTGTCGTCGGTTCTTTCACTGTCTGCACAAAACTTCGCAACAGATCTCAATCTTTCCTTGGCAGTTTGTGCAGCCTGTCTACCTTTTCGGGTTCTTGATTTAACATTTAATTCTTTGTCCTCCTGTTCATCTTCACTTGTTTCATCTTCCTCACTCACTTCTAGGGATTTCTCACTTTCTGGATTTTCTTTTAAAGAAAATATCAATATAGCTTGAAATTTACAATAAAAAGCATGTCTTTTTAACCTCTAATTTGCTATAACTGTTCCAAAAAAATCCTAAACGTTTTCAAACTGATTAGCAATTTCACAATTAGACATTACAACTTGAAAAAATAAAAACCACATTTAACTATCTGGTTTCTTAACTATCTGATGTAGAAACAACTGTTCCTGAAACATTATTTCCTCAAAATCTTTTGATGAAAATGATATGCCTACTGTAGTAACTGTTCACTTTACCTCCTAATCATCTTTAAAATGTTAAGGCCTAAAACTTACTGGTCTCTAAAAGAATTATATGGACCAACCCTACTTGCAATACGGTAATTGTAATGTGTGCAGTGCTTCCATGAGGATTTATAAAATGGCATTCTAGTGACTGCAAGGTAGATAAAAGAGCACTTTAGCCAGGTCAAGCATGCATGGATGACCATAGACTATTTTTACAATAGTTCACATGACAATGTAATTTTAAAGTTACCAGGTATCATACTGGCATTGTTACTAAGCTTTACCATTGGTGTCTTCCAATGCTTTCTTTAACTTCAAGATTGAAGGTGATTCAGGACTTAGCAGTGTTGAAGGAGTTGCCAACTTTGTTTTGGTATTCACTGTAGCTCCAGTTGTCTGTCCATCGTTGTCTGGGGTTAAAATGGATTCACTAGCAGCTCCAGCCTCTATTTCCTTCACAGGAGCATAGTTGGATTCATCTAAAAGAGTCTTTGCCTTTATGCTATCCACAACCCAGTCAGGGATGACAATTTTGACTTCTGGATGTTGTAAAGCACACTCATATTTATCCTGAAATGATTCGTGTCATTATACAGTAAATGAAAAAGCAAGGACAATACTTGGATTTTGAATGGGGAGGTTCACAGATTTAAAAGTGTCACAGTGCCAACATAAACAGGTAGGGGGGACCAAGAGGCAAGTTTTCATGGAAAATTTTAAGTATTTAACTTTTAATGCACATTCTGGTGGTCTTAGAATTATTTTGTTGGTAATGTTAAAACACAAGTAAACATTTCTGTATACATCTAAGAGGTTTGTTTACAAGCCCCAAGTCCTCAGTAACATTCTCTCTTTATCTTTCCCTAATCCTTTTATCCCTCCTTGCTGTCTATCCTCTCCTTTTTCCCAACTCTCCCTTTACCCTTTACAACTCCTTTTTCTTCTTTTATCACTTTTTCATCCCTTAATCCCTCTTCATTCATCTTCAATTTTACCTAGCCATAATGACTACCCTAACCCTTTGTCTCTCCCTTTTCTTTCATCTCTTTATTCTTTTATCACAGTATAACTGCAGCTCCTCTTGTCCTCAACTTGCTACTCTCCCTTTCCTTCATCTGATAACCTTCCCAGCTCTCATAAATTGAGGGAATTCACTTACTCCTTCAGGTTTGGGAACTAACAAGTGGGTACAGCTTGGGTCAAATGTTGCCTGACAACATCCACCATAAAATGTTATCATAGCCCAAAGTGCATCTCTGTCTTCAGTTGGAATCTAGAAGTTTGACAAAATAATAATTCTGGTCTCCTAAAAGTAATCTGTGTGGATACTTTCTTACTAAACAACTTTAAAGCATGGCTACTTTTCTGACACAGTTTCTAGTTATAGGCAATAGCTCTTTATGAGTTATTACACCATTGTGTTAATTTTGTTTCTTCTGTACTGCATCTGTACAGAGTAACTTTCCATATCTATTACATTTTCTCATTGACTTTGTGTTATCCTATACCATGTAAGTATAATTTAATATGCTAATGCCCTGTATTTGTTTCTACTCTGAAGATGTCATGTAACTAGTGAAGAAACATCAGTAAAATATGTTCTTAATCATGTTTACACTGGTTTTACTTTCTTATTGAGAGATGTCTCTTTCCATGAGAATTTTGAGCTGGGATCTTATTTTTCATACTACAATTACATTCGTTCTGATAAAAAACTGGAAGCATTGAATATAGGAACTTCAAGGTGATGTGATAATCAGGTCCAATGTAAATTTGAAAACACATGTAATGTTAAGTGATTTTTAGGACCTTATTTTCATAATTACTGACTTATGTCAGATTTAAATCCAGTCTAAGCCATCATATCCAAATTGGAAACCTTTTAGTGCAAATACCTGTGAAGGACATGCTACCACACCAGAAAACAACTTGTCTTTCTCTGGAGAGAATGCTGAAGGTCTGACATGGATGTTAAGAAATTAAAATTAAACTACACTGTAAGAAGATCCTCCTTTAACCAAAACAGTCATCAATAAAATTAATGAATAAATAAATAAGTTAAATTACTATAAAAGTATTGTTGCAAGGGAGGAATCAAGTGGAAATGGTATTCAAAGTATAAATATCAAAGCCCAGTTTCATTATTTATGGCTTTACTTTGCACACTTTCCTGAGCTTTGATATTTATACTTTGAATACTATAAAACTACTAATCTCTTTTATCTACCAAATTTTATTGCAGCAAACAATATGATACATTCTATCGGCACTTTCTACTATTTATTAAAAATGCATATTATGTAATAAAAGACATTACAAATCACAAATAAAAAGGATACGGAAGAGTAGCATCACATTTCACTGACATTGTCACCCATTCCGGCTGGAAAAAAATTAAATACAGTGCTATTTAATATAATAATTACTAAAACTTTGAGGAAGAGGTCTTCAAATGCTAGAAAAGCATCCCTTCCCAGGACTTTTCAGAGCAAGAAAAAAACGGTGCTATCCTTAAGTTATTTTTACCTTCACTACAGGAATACCAATGTCTTTTGCTTGGTTGTACTCTGGGAAGTCTGTAGTGCTGGACACAATGTGGGTAGCAAGGTTACTGACAAAGAATTCACGTGATGCACCACCTTGTTTGAGAAGTTGTTTGACCTGGAACAAAAAGATCAATCAGTACAGTTATGGAGTCCAGTGCTATTTAGAACAATATACAAACCCTTATCTTATACTGCATAGGCTTGACACTAAGTATTTTGTGCTGAAATCTGGAAATGTTCTGTAAGAGATTCTAAGCAAGAGAGACGGGGTTCTTCTCAGAGAAAAATCAACAAGGGGTAGAAATAAGCACATGTTTGCATAACAATAGGAGAAATTTGCATAACAAGTCTTAACTTTGGCTTTTGGCAATGAAAACAGCTGCTTTAAAAGTGCCTGGGGCAAGCAAAATGGCAGATGGTGACTGAGCGAATTAAACAATCTTCGGAAAAAATCAATTTCTCTCTTTGTTTTTGTTAATTTTGGTAAAAAAATCTTCTTGAACTTGATTTTCCTGGTGAAATGGTAGTAAGAATATTTGGTTGATGTGCCCACCTGTGATGTTTTAGGGAAAACCCAGCCAGGTAACAGTAGAAAAGATTATGATGCAGTTAGACATTCCTTTCTGAGGATGTTTGGATTGTTTGTAAAGCTAATTTAAGGTTGCTTTGTAAAAGCTGCTAAATGTCCAAAGCTTCGTACCAATCCTGGCTAAAACGTCCTCACCAGTGATGGTAACTTATAACGTCAAACCACCTAACATCCAATTGCCAAGTGATGTCACCACCAACTCAACAAAATATAAAAATCTGAATGCACTTACACTTAACAGTTTAGATCACTCAGCATACCAGTCAAAAGTAGCAAAATGATGGTTAAGAGAGGTTACTTTTTAAGAAATGTTCAAACCATCTTAAGCCAGATTAAAACCACACAAATTGCACCTTTTACTACACATAATTTTGTATGTTAATAATGTTGTATGTTATTAAAAGACGTGATCAGTTTGTTGAATATAATCTTCGATGAAATCTTAGCAGAGAGTGCAACATTCGCAAGCATCACCGATGGCATCAGTGATTGGACTTTGAGAATCTATAATCAAGCTTATTGTTTTGATTGATTGCGCACTTTCACGATTGATACGATCTTGTCAAGTTTATACCAATTATGTTTAGCAACCTACTTCACAACTATTCCAACCACGCACCATTGATCAGGCACAAACACCACCTATGTACTTTCAGCAGCTGCCTCAAAGATTCCTCACAAACACAAAACTATCCCAGATCTCAACCACAACAACGTTTCCAAGTGTCATTTTTCAAATTTACTAAAGCGCAGCAAGAACTACGGAATGAAGTATGTTTGGCATTTTTCCTCAGCTCCGCTTACAAATACATTGGAAAGCAAAGCACAGGCTTGACAGAGATCCATTACACTACCTTCTCGTTGTCTTCATCCGCCAGGAAGAATTTAACATCTTTGAACAAATCAGTTCTTACGTTTGGTAAACCTGACATTGTTTACGAGCCAAAACTTTCTCTCAATCAGTACTTCCGAGGCTACTCCCCGCGAAAACTGGGACATTGGCGGGAAATGTGACACTTAAGAATAAATTCCCACGAAGTCCACGTATTAAACATGCGTTATTTCTTCTGTTTCAATAAACCGCAGACCACAACCATGGCAGGCTTGTGAGGAGGGCAAAGTTCAGTTTAGAGACTAGTGTAAGTAGTTCTATATTTCACGTCGTACAAGGAATTATGGCTCTTACACGACCCGTATTCATAGTTGCGGCAAAAAGAACACCTTTTGGTACATTTGGAGGCAAACTTCGGGATATTACTGCCACCGCTCTTGGGGTACACAGTTCTAAAGCCACTTTAGAAAGCAGCTCAGTACAATCGGCAACTGTCAATTCAGTTATTTTTGGCAACGTAATTCAGGTAGTGGCGATTAAAGGATTGTTTATTTTAGAAAAAAAAAAGTTGTTTATCACTAAATGTAGACTAAAATTAATGTCTTCAAAATTTCTTTTGAAATTCGTTACATCCACTGTGTGTTACTATTGAGCTTTTCAATCGATGAGCGAACATTTAGTAAGACGCCTATTATGACTGAGGTGGCCTCTTGCTGACTGCCTAAAAATTATTTTAAATTTTTATCTTGTAAATTTATATTGTAGTTTATATTATAAGTTATACTGTCTGTATTTTACAACTCTGACTGATATGAACATTTATGACGGAACAAATTCTTAACCTATATAAATATCACTATCATTGCTATGTAATTACTATTATTATTATTATTATAACTATGCTTTGTACTTTATATTTAGTCTTCATCAGATGCAGCATATCTAGCCAGACATATTGGCTTAAACTCAAAAATTCCTATAACTGCAACAGCACTTACCGTGAATCGCTTGTGTGGATCTGGATTCCAAGCCATTGTTAATGGAGCTCAGGTACTGTCTATTGTAAAGGAGAATCAAACCAGAACAAAAGGAAAAAAATGTAAAATTACACTTGTAAAGAAATTAGAGTGATTACAGTATTATTAAATTTATATTCATTTATCTCTGAGACTGGATGAATTTTGAAGATAATGCAATACACAACCACTGAAAGAGCTACATTCCTTGTTTTTCCTACAGGAAATAGTCGTTGGTGACAGTGATCTTGTTCTTGTTGGTGGTACAGAAAGTATGAGTCAAGCACCTTATGCTGTGAGGGATATACGATGGGGCACTCGACTGGGTACTGATTTGAAGGTACAATACTCATTTCACTAACATTTGGTTATTAAGGATTGAAAATTAGTCTGGTGATGATGTAAAGAGAAGTAGACATTACACTGAGGTTGTCAAAGTACAATATCCCTGACTAGACTATCTGCAAATAACAAAATTGCCTGCAAACATTCTAGTATTTCTGCGTACCTTGATAAAAACGTGATGTCATTCTTTGACAAGTGCAAATTTTGGGCCATTATTCAACCATATTTTCACTTTCCTTCTTTCTACTAATGGTTAAAGAACTTTACAGATACCATAAAATAATACCATAATAGCTGTTTTGTATAAAAAATTACCAGGAAAATCTTCACTGAGAGAAATATATATAATTTTGACCACAGAAATGGACAAAAATCCTTTGACAGTATGGATTAAGCATCAAACATCAGTACCCAACTTCTCTCTCAACTTACTAAATGTGCAGTATATTAATGATTTGCTGACTTCTAGGAGGCCTCAGAATAATACTGGCAGCTTGTAAAAATTGCAAACCTGCAGCCTCCTTGAACTGCAATACCATGCTGTACTTAGTAATTCACAGTCTGCAAGGCTGTTTCTGTTGTATGAGGAAACAAGCTATCAACCTATGGTGGAATGATTGCAAAGGTCTGACAAAGGCCCTTTACTCTCTGACAAAAGGCCTTTGCTTGAAACATTCGAAAACTTCCCTTCACACATTGGCACTACTCAGACCTTTCTGATCATTCCACTAAGATCTTAACAGTTCTTATGCAGCACTCTATTTTATATCAACATATGGTGGAATGATCAGAAAGGTCTGATGAAGGCCCTTTGCTCTCTGACAAAGGGTCTTCGCTTGAAATGTTTGAAAACTTCTCTTCACACATCGGCACTACTCAGACCTTTCCGATCATTCCACTAAGATCTCAACAGTGCCTATGCAGCACTCTATTTTATATCAACCTATGGTGGCCTTACTGAAACAAACTTGAAGAAATGAAGCCAGAGACCTTAGAGTATCATTTTTTCACAGTTGATGATGGTGGAATCTTAAAGATAATATGATTCTGATACCTAAAACATTTCCTTCATGACATATATAATCTTATAATTATGATCAAGTGTAAATTAACAACATTCAACATAACTGTCTCACTGTGGCTACTATATACTACAACAAGTTGTAACTGGTGTCAAAGGGTTATAATAATTGAATATTATTCATTAATAAATTAAATCAATTTATTTTTGTCAGATGGAAGACACATTATGGTCAGGTTTGACTGACTCATATTGTAAGCTGCCAATGGCCATAACAGCAGAAAATCTTGCTGAAAAATATAATATAACAAGAGAAGAATGTGATAAGTGGGCTTTACAGTCTCAGACAAGATGGGCAAAAGGTGAGGAAAACTAAGCAATTTGGGTAGAACATTATGGTGGTAATACAGATTACGGTTGTTGTGGTTAATGTGGTGGTTCTTGCAGTTAAAGTGGTGGTAGTTATGACAAATGGTGGTACTGTGATGGTTATACTTGTAGTAATGTTGAATGTTGATAGTGGGAGTGATCATGGTGACTGCGGAAGCAGTGTGGTCATGGTGGTGGTTATTGTAGCAACAGAAGTTGCAGAGATTTTGGTGGTGATCATAATGACCAGTAAAAGTGATGGTGGCAGAGGTAATGTTGATGATTGGTCAGTATATGGGTGTTGTATAGCTGATGGTGGTAATATAATTATTGTTAATATTTACCAAAAATTAAGGCCCATGGTAATTATAGCACTTCAGTGATAGTGAAGGTCATGCATGATTAGTAACTGATAATAGTATAAGGAGGTGGTAGCTGTAAATTTAACCACAAACCTTTGCTCAATTTGAATTACCTCCAGTCAGACTTAAACATGGCCATATGAATTATTGGCCATATATACGGCCATAATATCATTTTTGGCCATAAGATCATTTTTGAAATGATACTTTTCTGTATTTCAGCAAGACACAAGATTTACAGTGTGCCTAGAGTGAAAAGTAAATGCATGACTGCAAAAAAAAGTCACTGCATGTATCTTTTTTGGTAGGGTCAGTTGTGATAATGATGCCAAGTAAGAGAATAGTGAATAGTGTGATCAGTCAAAGTAGATCTTGGTGATTTGACAAGTAGTTGAAGTGGTGTAGGGATATTTGATAAAGTTAATAGTCTGAAATGACCTGGCTATGGTGAGTGGTTTTACTTAAAGTGCGTAATGATTCACTTTCAGCTAATGAAGCTGGAGTTTTTCAAGCAGAAATTGCTCCAATGAAAGTCAAAGGTCGTAAAGGTGAAGAAGACTTCAGCGTGGATGAACATCCAAGAGTTGGAACTGACATGAAAAGTCTTGCTAAACTACCTCCAGTTTTTAAAAAGGATGGCACTGTGACTGCAGGAAATGCCTCGGTAATACAAAATATTATAAAATAAAATAAAAAATAATAATTTGCAACATGACAATGGAGTTAATGGGTTTCATAATTCCATGAAGACCAAGCATTGATCCTGGGATAATTAATTATAGCACTCAGCACTGACTGCTGGAAACATGTCATTAATATGATTCAGACATGATAATTTTTATTTTCATTTTTTGTAAATGAAAATGAAGCTGGATACTTGAGCTCCTTTGGTAAACCTAATTTTCTTTGGCTGATGCCAGGCAGTCCATGTGAGACTTCCAGACAGGGAAGCTTATAAATTCAGGCTTCCATGGCTCACACGCTGAATGCCAGTTACAATGAAACATTTGTGAAAAGCCATGATGGTGGCAAAAATTTCTTGACTTCTAAATTCTTAGATCCTACTCCTCATATATGGAGGACTAACTTACCAAATATTTTTTCCATTATATGATGGTATTTTTCTAATGTTTAATGTTTTGAAGGGGATCTGTGATGGTGCAGCTTCTCTTTTATTAACCAGTGAAAAGGCAGTCAAAGAACATGGTCTCACTCCGTTGGCCCGTGTTGTGTCATACTTTACATCTGGTGTTGATCCCAGTATCATGGGGATAGGACCCGTCCCAGCAATCAAAGGTGCATTGAGCCGTGCTGGTAAAAGTCTGGATGATATGGATCTTGTAGAGGTGAGTGGAACTGGTGGATAGAGACATGCATGTACTAATGAGGCGGTAAATGATGAAAATAACATCCATAATTAAAGGAAAAGGACAGATGGATAAATGAATGAAAGGAAGGAGATAGCAAGAATGGATGGGTGGCTGGGATGAATGACTGCACAGAAGCAATGGAGATAAAGAAAAGAAATGATCTCAGGGGATTATTTGATTGAATAAATATTTATGAATTTGCTACTGTCTGTAGCTATAGAATGTAAAACACAAAGCAAGGGGGATAGGTTTCAGTTAAGACTCTTCCAGATGAGCTATCAAGGCAATTCAGGACAGTTAGATGGTAGAACCCACTTTATATGAGAAAGTAATTGTCAAAATAATTTTATGCTTATCCATTAACTTTGTGTTTAGGTTAATGAAGCATTTGCTGCTCAATTTTTGGCTGTGATGAAAGAACTTGATCTAAACCCAGAGAAGACAAATGTATGTGGTGGTGCTATTGCTTTAGGCCATCCTCTTGGTACATCTGGTGCCAGGATCATTGGTCACTTGGTTCATGAACTGGGAAGAACTGGTGGGAAGATGGCTATAGGTTCTGCTTGTATTGGTGGTGGTCAAGGAATGGCCATAGTAATTGAAAACCTTCAATAATGGCATGGGAGATGGAAAATGATGGTTTGAAAACTCAATAAAGAGAAACTTTCTGGTTATCATTGTAACAAAAGTTAATAATAAATTGAAACTTTACAGTTACAATGAATTTCTTGGCACATCTCTTGTAAAGTGGAAGTACCTTTATAAGATTGTATTGTTAGCTTTAACTAGTAGCTGGCCCACTATTGTTTTTACCATATCTACACATACTCTTACCAATACATCCACTACAAAGAATCTCAAAAGCTATTACAATTTGTAACATAATAATTACAATACTTTTCTTGAGAAGAAGTTTGTAGTACCAGTATATTTCTTCCAGCAAAACAGGACTGTTGATTAAATTTGTTGAACAGTAATAAATGGGCATCTAGGGGAAGCTTGGTATTTTCTTCAAAAATAGTTTGGTTTCTAAAGGCAAATCCATAACTACCAACTAACATCATCACATGACCATCCAAGGTTTGGTGGAATCACTTAGCTTGTTCACTTGCCTGTGAAGGTAACAATTATTGTACATTAAAATTATCTCACAAATCTTTATACTTTAGAGAAACAAGGAAAGTAAATGAGCTTAAACTGTGAATAAACACTTTAATTTGTATAACATTACTTAATATTCAATGGAATATATCATACACAAGGAGAGGTTTATCTGATAAGAAAACTGCCCACAGTTTGTTCAAAAATTAATGTAGTGATACAGTGAGTTTTATTCAACAGATTTGAATTGTTTTCACATCAAACACTCCTTCCGGACTAAAATGTTGTGCACTGGGTGGGTAATTTTGCCCTCTTGCAAGTGGCAAGTGATGGCTGTGTCACTGACCTTGTTTAACCCATTATTTCTTTTAACATCTTTTTGTATACACATATTTTAGTTACCATAGTTATGGATCTTATCCAATTTCTAGTATTTTATAGTTTTAATCAAGGACCTTCTTGAAAAGCACCTATGGGTGAAGGAGCATACCTCAAAATATTTTAAGTAGATAAATAAAAAATGGATCAAGGGTGTATTTCAGAATTTTTTCTCTGGCTTAGAAGGCCAGATGATTATATTGAGCAGAGTACTTAAAAGTTGTCGTCTATTTATTACAACTAACACTAGGTGCTAGCAAGCATGGAGGATGGTAAAATACATGAATTGGTCCGAAAACTTAGTCTAATGATAATTATTTTCATGGTACCTTTAAAGCAGCACTTTCTCTTCTCAATTCCTGTATAACAGATGCCAAGGCTTCTGGATTCACACCAGCTTCACAAAGCTTAACACACAAGACTAAAGTCTCTGAATCAAGACCAGTGTTCAACAAATTGCTTATTTCCATCAACACTACAGATGAAGAGTAACCAATATGCTTAATTTAGTATAAACCCACTAACACTGACTCACAATTCAAAATAGACATATATCGGGTAAGTGATAAAATGTCGATACATTTTTACCGAAATCATAATCTATTGAATCAAGACTAACTTCTAGTGTTGTTCTACCGCACATAAAACAGAAAGAACACTGACAACTGACCATCTATAGTTTCTCTAGCTGATTGTACGTTCTCTTGTTTATCGGCCATTTTGTTTTTGACCCAAAAGGTCAGCGGCTGCATCCCAAAGACTCGCAAGTGCAATTTTTGTAAAGAGATTCAACAATTTGATCTTTAAGTATTCTCAGATAGATCAAGTATTCGAAGAAAAGTAAATATCCACTTTGTCATAAGTTACAATGATAAGTAAACAATATTAGTATCGTGAGCAATGAGTTAGATTTAGAGTCATTTCAAGTTCTCTAAAAATAATTTGTAAGTTGACCCCTTTTGATAGAAAACCAGTTTCTCCTTAATTTTTCCCATATTACAGGCGGTAAATTCAAAACGAAGATTATTCGATAGGAAGTAGATTTGAGTTGACTATAAGTAGCTGTAGTTTTATTAGGAAATAGTTTAGGAATTCTTATATTGAACTTAATTAGCAATGTCTTTTGCAACTCTGTGTGGTACGCTGGACGAATGCTCCTTGATATCCAAACTGGAAATTACTAAAAATCCATTTGATAGTGAAATGGATGAACGACTCAATCTACCAGCTTTGTCAAGTCCGTCAATATTCACTAAGCAAGAGACACCAGGAAGCCAGAAGGTAGAGTTTTTGTTTCGATTCTGATATAATTTATTTGATCTATTCATTTAATGCCGATAACTATTGTGTTTAGTTAGTGGTTTTGAAAACCCACTTCTCCATGATTGGGCCTTGTTGATAATATATCATGTTAATTATCATCATAATTTTCATTATTATTATTATTTTATCATTATTTTATCATTATTTTTTAATATCAATGATTGCAGCTTTTCTCTGCCTTTCTATTTTTAATATGATTGTAATATTTATTTATTTATCACTCAATATAATTTTGATCACAACAGATAATATTTTAAACTATCCTTGTATTTTGTTCATAGAAGAAGGGATTCCGATGGTCCATTGATCAGATATCTAAGCTGGTTGGTACAGTTTCATTTGGAAAAAACTGTTTATTGTTATGGTTTGTTAGAAAAAGTTTGTGTTGAGTACACCTGTGAATTCTGCCTTATCAAATGTTACCTCATGAATGGTCATGTGATATTATGCACCTATCAGCACTTGAGTATGAGGGAACAGATGACTGAGCTTCATAATGATGGGATATTTGAAATATTTTATATTATTGCCATGATTCCAATTCTGGTAGAGGGATACAAAATTAGAATCAAATTGATTTTGTTCATTAATGGTATGTAGGAGTCAATTCAGAGATATGACAGTTGAGAATGACAAAAATATCCTCACTTCAGATACTACAGTCTTACTGGGTCTCTTGAAAGAGATGATATTTTTTATCTTCGACATGTGGAGATCAGCTGACATCCCTGTTGTGATCATGGTTTGGGTTAGAGATTGGAATATCATTATGAATATAAGTATTACCATCACAATGATAAATTATTATATTTTAGAAAATAATATATTAAGACCTACCATTATTTCATCCTAGAATCCAGCTGATATTGATGAATTTCCCAACCAAGAATACAGCAGTACATATGACAGGTGAAGTGAAATAAAAAATCTAAGTGACTGTGTCACTGCATGCTCCCACATGCATTATGCTCTGTTCAAAAGATAAAGCTTATCTAAATGTTTGTTTGTTCTTGTTTGTCTCTTCTGCTTTATTTCTCTTTGACTTGTCAGCCTATCCAGTTGTTTCAAAGGATTTCCCAACAAAATTGATAACACAGTTTATAAATGATAATTCAGTTTTAAACAAAATAAATCACATCATTTATAAATGCTTATTTAGTTTTTAACATGCAATTCAAACAAAATAAATAACATCATTTATACAAAATTATTTATTTATTAATACATCATTTAAACAATGTTTGATAGGCCAGAGGATGAAACGAGAGCTCAAGAAGCCATCAATGAGGTATAAAGACTCAAACAAGATTCCATACTCAATCCCACATTATCTTTCCAGGAAGTCTCTACAAACTATAAGATGAAGCAAAATCCAAGTAAAAGCAACAATTTGAAAAACCCAAGATATAGGTTAAAAACAGGACTAAATCTTGAAATGTTCAACATGTTGAACATTTCAACATTTAGTCTTGTTTTTAATCAATATCTTGGGTTTTTCAAATTGTTGCTTTTATTTGGATTTTGTTTTGTCTTATACTTTTTTAAAGTTGTCGGGTGGTTCTGGATTCATGTCTTTACAAACATGTCACAACCAAACACCACATGACCTATTCATTTCATCTTTGACCAGTATTTTTCCCACGGTACCATCTTGCCATCTCCATGGACACCAGAAAGTGAAGTGAAACACGTGACTTTTTCACCATTACCACCCTCAACCGCATGTAAGTATTCGGAGAATTTTTGACGTTTTCATAGAACTGCTAAGGGTTCATGGATACATTTCAGGCAATTTTGTAAAGTTGTGTCCTGAAGGTTGTCATCAGCACCGATAAATTTGTAATAAACGCGGCATGTGCTGTCTTTATTCCAGACATTAGCAGTGACGAAAGCATGGCGACAGACATTTCTCATGCTACAAGTTACACTTCTGGATGTAGACAAGTGCTTGATGGTGAGTTCCTGTCTACTTTTTAATTGCGTTATTGCACAAAATATTCTTGCGGAAAAATTAGTTAAATTCAAAATAATGAGTGTATCCAGCAAATTCTTAAATCACGGGCAAAAACAATTTAAAGAAATTCACTTTTAATCTGCGGTTCTGAATTGGATACAAAATCATCCAGACTTACGTAAACTTTACTTCCATTTATTTGGCGTGAATGACTCGTACCTCCAAAGCTGTTCGTAAACATGGATCTTTAGATAGGTTTCTTGGAAAAGTTAAGAATATTTTGTAAAATTCCGTGTGGTGATTGGCCAAAAATCATGTAACATTTCTGGATAAATGCCTACAGGTGAATATAATACCAAAAGCATTTGAACAAAATGGCGCCTATCTTAATTTATAAATGTTACTGAGGAATTTTTAAAACCATTTGTTCACTCTTTTCATTCAAATAGTCGCCTGTGTAGTTATACCAAAGCAATTATTTGCCTCATGATCAGTGAATATTGTTGAATATTTGCGTCTGGCTTATATTGGAATTACTCCAACTCGTCCCAGGCCTACCTTCTGTATCCCTTACTGCATAGGCCAATTATACTGCTTATCATTCAAGGTAAAGAATGCCATAGTGTAAATCTGTATTGCAGATTAACCACGTTTTCCACCTAAATAGTTTACTTAAACGTTTTTTGCAATCTCGAGGTAAGCGTGCAAACCTTCACGACTTTTTATTTCAAGTAATTTGTATTTACTTCCATGTATTTTTTGTCTTTATAATCTGCTGAGCTTATATATAAAAAAACCCCAAACAAACAAAATAAAAAAAAAAGGAAAATACAAATAAGTTGAAGTATCTATTACTCCGAAAAATGTCATCTTGTTAGCTTGATATTCGCGTTATGAAACGATGTAAATATCTAACTACCAGTTTGTTAACTGTCATCTTTGATTAATTCATACTTAATAGGCGATGACATCATCCTAAGCATGTGTGTGTATATATATATATATATATATATATATATATATATATCAGTTCGTTTGCTTACCAGTTGGTCTGACGATGACTTTGCAATAAAGTCGAAATATCACCTCAACTTTGTCTTGTCTTGTCTTGTTTCATAACGTGAATATCAAGCTAACAAGATGACGTTTTTCGGATTATGTTTTATTCTTTGCTTTTTAAAATTGTCGGCTGGTTATAGAACCTACTACTCCACTTTAAAACTTTTGTTATTTCATGTTAAATCAACATAATTTAATCCTGGTTTCTCTTTAGTTGGTTGTCAAACTACTTTGACGTTTCCACCTTCATTTGATCTCAGCAAGATTGTTGGTAAGTTAAGTCCAGACATCAAGTTAAGATATTGCACTTCATCCCTCGTTTCCAAAAGTGCACGCTCATTATTTTTTAGTCCTTAGATCATAGTCGGTGATATCCACTGAGTATGGAACGTGCTAGTATCAGAGGAAATACTTGGAGACACTATCTCTCTTTCAGTATTTAAATTAAGGTAATATTTCCAGTCAGCCCTATTTTTCACAATTACAAGAAAATGACATTAAAATTAAGATTGGTGAAGAGCTACAGAACTTATCTCCATCGCATTTAAGCGAAAATTTTTACCAACATACTTCGACTCATCAGTACTCCACTGGAAACAGAAATGACCTGTTTGTTCTCGGGTTCTTCGTGTTTTTTGTGTTGTTCCGTTGCATGTTTTGAGGGATGTTTCCCGTTAGGGAAAGGAACATGGCTCTTAAAAAATCCGGCGTTTTCACCTCGGAATCCCGCTCATCTTTGTTCCCCCACTTTCAAGTGATTGGATTCACCTTTGAGTTCTCTAATTATACTGCGAATGTGTCAGTCACGCGAAAGTGCCAATTCTGCATCGCACTTTTCAAAAATGATTACACCTATAAGAAACTGAACTGACATTAATTGCAAAGGATCACCCAAAATAAGAACTGTAATAAACATAAATAGTAATTACATTAGGAACAACTTCATGATGCTACTTCATATTATTCACTCCTAGATTCCGGGTTTTATTCCTACGTTGAGGAAGAAGGCAGCTTGGAAGCGAGAGATCTAAATGTTTCTTCTTTAAGACGTAAACTTTTCAGTCAAGATGACAACAGCTCACCTATGAAGTCAGCTGTTGAACCATCCTCTAGTGACAGACCCAAAATGAGGTATTCATCCATACTTCAAGTGACTTGGACACTGCTGACGTTGAGCTTTTGTTAACACTCATTAACACTCAAGTTCCTTTGCTTCAGGTCGATTTTAAAAAGCCCAAGTCCTCTTAATTTGGTAAGTAAAGCAAAACTCATATTAATGATCATTTTTCCAAGTTTTTTTTCTTTTCTCTTCATTTTTGGATGTAATCCCGACATTTCAGGTTACTGCGTTCTTCCTAACCGATGATCACAAGGTTGCGCATTCAATTCCCATCAGGTGCTAATAAAACATGTCAACGTAAGAAGAGGAAGAGGAATATAATTTCAAACATACCAACATTGCACTACTGCTAATATAGTTTTCTGTTCATCCACATTGTTTTGGTTTAAGTCTGAAGTTTCGGTTTCCAGTCCTGAAACCATCTTCAGAGACTAGAACTGAACTACGCCACCGCGATGAATGTTCTTGTCACGTTATTTCTAGTCTTTTTTAACTTATTCTGTTGTTCTGTTTTGTTTTTTATGTATATTTCTATCGGTCATGTAATTTTTGTTTAGTTTCTTTCTTTTTCGCTCCATTCTATCCCCCTTTCATCTCCGTTTTTTGCTTTTCAATGCTGACCTTTTTTACCTTTCTTGTTCAATCACATAAATCTCCTTCGCTTCTTGTTTAGTTAACATCAAGTCCTTTGAAAGATCGTCGTTATCTTCACCCGGAGCGAGACTCCCCATTTTCAAGAGGCAGTAAAACTTCTCCAAGTCCAGGGATATCACCAATTAAGCCACCAGCAACTTTGCTGACCAAAGACAGCCCGCAAGGTGGGTGCAACACAAATCACAAATTAGAGAATAATTATTCACCCACATTGAGGGGAATAATTGTTTTAGCATATACCTCACCTGATTGTTTTCACAATTTCATATATTTTTAAAATTTTTTAAAGCATTTCACCAAACTCAGTCGGCTTGTCGCCCACTCATCATTTGTAAAGAAATCATTTTGAACTCATCCTGAACTCAACCTGAGGGCATTTATTGCCAAAAAGAAAAAAAAAATACATGTCTTTGAATAATTTATTACCAAATTTAGTTGTTTTTTGCTGTTGTCTGGCATGGTGACTTCGTTTATTTAAAAAAAGCAACAGTTCTTCTCGCGTTACTTCAACAAAACCTGACGCCACCTTGTTTTGCTCCCAGGTGAGTAGTGGAGGATATTCCGTGATAAGGAAACCAATCAGATTGCGCAAAAAACGCTATTCACCAGCGAGGTATATGTTAAAGGCGAATATTTTTAATTAGTGTTAACCACACAAGTGAGTGGTATTTAGCTCACACAATGGTTGGCTGCAGGGATAACCACCTGCAGGCAAAACCAAACAGTTCTTGTTTTGCTTCTGCAAACGAAACAGTTGTCAGCATTGTTGACTACATGATAGTTTTGAGCCTGATATGCATACTAAAGGATGATAGATCAGAAGTGATGTAGCTTATTCTCAAACTCATTAATAATTCATGAGTATATCATTCGATCAAACGCGCTGAATGGCACCACGTAAGCGAACTTGAATTACCATGGAAGTACAAGGCAGAGGACTTGAACTGTTTTTTTTAAGTCCTTGGACTTAAAATATGCTTTCACACAATCAGTTTATTCATCCCTGTACTCATTACTAATACACGAATTGATTGCGCCTGTACACTAATTGATTTTGAGAAGTCATTCAAAGGTCTTCAATTCGGACTTGAAAACCCGGTCTAGTCCTCATTGTTGGCTTTTAAATATTACTTCACGACCAGGCAAAGGCTCACGATTATATCGTCTTGTGGAGTAAAGATTTCGTCCCAGATATATTTTACCCCGAACAGGCCTAGGCCCAGGCAAGTTTGCTATAGGAAATGATTGGAAATTTCCTGTAAAAGTCTGTTTCATGTTTTTAGAAGCACCTGCTGCACAAGTTGATGGCACAGTGTCAAAAGATGATGTATTCACCAGCAACGTTCTGGAGTCCTCTGATGTCTTTATCGATCCCTCTCTCCTGCCTGACGTATCTCCAATAAAAGACCCCAATGCGCATGACCCAAAACCCACTGACCAACATGATGACTCTAACGAAGAGTATGGTGCTGAACGTGAGTGTTTTTGTAGTCCCTGATTTTGTGATTTCTTGGGAATCTTCAATGACACGTTGTAGTTGCCATGATTGAATCCTGTAAACAAAACTTCTTATTAAAATTCCTGGAAATTCCTTAGAGACAAGCGAGAAGCCGAGTGATGGAGGACCGATGAAACTGTCTGAACTTAGTAACGTGAATGAAGATTACCAGAATGAAGATGAGAATAACAACGAGATGGACATTGCGGAACTACAACTACTCCGTACAACAAACAAGGAGATTAACCACGACTTGCAGACATCAGCTTCGCACGGCACCAGGAAACACGATCCCGGGGATCACGTCACTTGTAACGTTAGTGATGACATCACTGATGACGTAGCAACTGAAAAAAATGGTGACGTCACTGGCAAGAAAAGTGATCAGGTTGCAGGTGATGCGGATGATGACGTAAATGACGTCATCTGTTGTGCTTCTAGTGAAGTCCTTGAAGGTCGACATCAACAGTTTTCTTCACAGTCAAAAGAAATAGGGAAGGATAACCTGACGTGGAATATTGGTGGGGTGTATGAGGAAATGATGAGTTTGCAGCCCGCAGAAAGAGATGATGTGGACAGTGATGGACGTTTGAGACGAAGACGTGTGCAAGAGGATACCTGGGAACCTAATAAGGAAAACATAGGGGAAACGTTTTATGAAAATTACGCCAACCAGGTTTCTCGCAATCGGACAATGGATGACAAAGCAGATTCAGCGCTACTGAAGCGGGCGTCTGCTGCCATGAGACGAGCTGAGAAACTGGTCCGAGAAACTTGTATGGAGCAAGAGTGGTTCCCAAAGAAGACTGGAACTACTACTAGGTTTTTGAAGTGGAGTAGCGTTGATGGAGCACCGTTATGGCATCCTATTGACATGTCGACGCCAGTGGTAAATGAGAAATTTATGAAAAACCCGCTGGTTTTAAAAACTGAAGATGCCTCAGGGCAACGACGTCGTCATTTGTCAGACCTGGATTCCTACAATAATCTCCTGAGCTCGTTTGCTAATTCGAAACTGGATCAAGGCCCACGATCATATTGTCCGGTAAATCATGATTCTGGGGTGGAGACGATAGAGTCTGATTATTATTCAAGAACACGAGGGCGCACAACTGGACTGGAACTAAGGAGACGGAGAAGCTTAACTGATATAAGTAACAATTTACGTTTTAAATTGATTAGTAATAATGAATGTCGAAGTGATGACTTTATATTATTTACTGCTATCTTTGATCAAGCGCACTTTTACACTATGGATCTGTGTCCTAATATTACTTCTTTTATTCAGGCAATTCTTTAACCCATGACGTACCTCGAGACTTTTATTTGTCTGGTCGTTATGGTTACTGCGGAACACCGGGTAAACGGTAGGTCGTTTTTCCGTAACGTCTGTGTACCGCTGACCTCTTAGAGAACAGTGACTGCTGACTTTGTTAGTAGCATTGCAGGATATGATTCCCATACAGAACTTCTAGATCCCCCAATTCAGAAAGTATTGTCCTTTACATTCAAGTTGACCAGTTCTGCCATCTATTGACTGAGCTACGACATTATCCAATCCATAATCCTTGCTATTTCAGTCTAAACGAAAAGCAGTTGAGCTAAACGATCATCCAAGCCATATCCATTGATACTCTCGTGAGTATAAGTCAACATTCTACCAACTAAACAACAAGACCATCCAACTCACAATCTTTGATACTTCAGTCCAACACTCTACCAACTAAACTACAAGACCATCCAACTCGCAACCTTTGATACTTCAGTCCAACACTCTACCAACTGAACTGCAAGACTATCCAACTCACAATCTTTGATACTTCAGTCCAATACTTTACCAACTGAATTGCAAGACCATCCAACTCACAATCTTGATACTTCATTCACGACATTTGACACCCCATCCGCAACTCCTATGTGACATGTGAGTCGAATGCTTTACGGAGCCATTTAGGCATCTGTACGTATCTTCGTGCTTTTTTGATTGACTACCTTTGCTGTTTGTTTTTAACGTAATTCGTCTTCAAATTTATTTTCCCAGATTCTCCTGGCCGCCATGGAAAACGTCGCGAAGTCGCTATCATTTTAATGGTAGATCAATGTCACCCACAGTCCCTTGTGGTCAATCACGCCTACGTTACAGAGCCATGGATGACAGGTCAAAGATTCGACGATCAGACGAGTCTAAAATATTGGCAAGACTATTTAATAATTACCATGACAAATATGCTGACTATTTTGATGGGATGCATAGCTATTCACGGAAAAGCTATTGTAGGTAGTCATTTCTCAGAAAAGCTAATGTCCGCCAAACCGCATTGTACTGGAATCTCTACGAGGATGCTGGATTCACAGAAAAAACGAATATTAATGACATTTAATTCACGAAGGGACGAGAACACAAAGCTTACTCACACGCACAAAACCCTCGATCTTCAATTCGTGGAAAAGCTATCAAATTAATCGAGAGAAATTGTGATAGTTTGTCAGCTCATTGAAGAACTTCTATGAATATTGATTCATCGAAATGGCATGTTCAAGAAAATTGTATAAATCTATACTCACAATGTTGGCCATAGAATATCCGGGGGAAAAAAATTAAAAAAAAATTTCTTGTTTATGTAAATTCATCTGATCCACGGTTAACTAACGTTTCCTTTGTAGTGTGTTCATATATTGCATTTTATTGTTTTTTGGACCATAAATTTCACACCAAAAAACTCCACACTAAAGATGATATTTACAGTAAGTTTTTCCTGCCCAAAAAGCAGTCTTTGTTGTCAATGCGTGGAGGGAATTCTCTCAAAAAGGACAAAAACTGGTGTCCAGAACCTAATGGCGTCTTCCGAGGGTGTTTTTGTCGGTTGGAGTCTAACGTCCGCCATTCTTTAGTGTGATGTTTTCTAGCGTAAGCCTTTTAAAAATTCCCGCTGTAACAGTACAATGGTCGCCAAATGTGTCAAATATCAAACGACTTCATTTTTGAGCCACAAGTTATCAAAGTTGGGCGATCTTGTTTCTGGTGAAAGATTGGACGAGGTAAGGAAAGTCAAATGTATAATTTAAACTCCAATACTGTTTATTTCTAGTGGAAGAATTTTTGTTTAACGGGCGCTCCTTCGGCCTGTCCCGCTTGTCTAAAGTCCAGTTTTTATCTAAATGTTTAAAACACTCTGTCATAGAAAATAATTATTTTTTTCGTACGAAAGCGTCCAGCAAATGACCAAACCAGCATTTGCTGTGAAGATGCGACTCTTCCGCTTAGCTCTTATTCTCACTTAAAAAAATCTTGTTTTATGGATGGTAATAGGAGAAACATCACTTCAAATGTATTCTGTTTATTTCATTGGAATTTTCAACAAGCAAGGACGAGAAAATTCCACGGAAAAGTGATTAAAAAACTTTCATAAAATAGGCCGCCATTTTCACTTCTGTTGTCATGGTTACGCTATGGCGCTTCACGGAAGTGCTATTTGACTTCGTCGCGTTGACTGTCGTCGACATGTAAGAATGCGGAAATTTTTTCTTTGTTGTAATGAGCAAATTAGTTTTCATAAATGGCTGATAAATGCTAATCAGTCAGTTTTATACTACCTGTATAGAGATGCAAGGAGTAAACTAATTTAAACCACTTACCATGTTCATCCAAAGTAGTTATATTATGTAATAAGTTTACTTATAAATTATTTATACATTCAACAACCTGTTGCCATTTTCTTTGATCTAGTACAAATTCATAGTTTGCTGTATACATCTGTTTAAGCCAAAATAATAATTGTGTCATGATGAGTGATTAATTATAGTAGCTAGAGTACTGTTTGGTGGCCCTAACAAACCAACTTTATAGGGTTTGGGTAAAGTTAATTGAGTCTGCAATTGCCAAGTTAATTCAGGAGTCTATTGTACTGCTCCTGACCTGTGATAATTGTTTTTATCATAATTATTAATAATTAATTATAACTATTTACTAAAATCATAATTACTAATAACTATATACAGTTATTAATAATTAATTATAATAATTGTTTTTTAGAATTATTTATTAGATTAATAGATTTAATAGTTGTATTTGATTGGTCAGAGGAGTGTACTTTATTTTGTTTTTTGTTGCACAGCTGAGTTCAAAAAGCAAACAGAATGCTTTGACAGCTTTAACTCCTTGAAACTGATTAACCCTTTCATACATGATATTTTTATTCTTTTGTTCTTTGTTTTCTTTTGTTTTTTGCTTTGTTCTTTCATTAGTTCTATTGTTGTAATTTGTTGTTGCATGACAACGGTATGCATGAAAGGGTTAACTTCAACCAACAAGGAGAGAAAGTCTTACTTGTTACCAAATTCAGCCATTTTGAATGTTGTGCTTGTTCCCACTGACTTGAGAACATAGTAAAATTATACAGGTGAAACCAATTTCTTGATAAAACTTTTATTTTAAAATGAATTTGAATGACTAGATCTCTTATAATCGACCATATGTTTTTTTTTACAAAATTATGCGTGCCTGCGAATATTGGGGCCACAACTTAGTGTAATCTATAATATTCATAATCATTAGTAACAGTGCTGAAACAACCCATATACTGCAAGTGGTAAAAAATTTCAGTTTGGGCAAGTTCTAAATTCATGGCAAACTAACTCAATCTGTTCAGGGCTCTATTCCACATTGATTTTTCAAATTTAGGATAAATCTGATCCAACTAAAATCTCTTGCAGGGAACTTTTTTGATCACTTACTGCACAAGACATCCACAATCAGTGACATTATTGGCAGGACAGGAATCCCCTAAAACTACCTGCATTCCCCTGTTCCTCTTTTTCAATATTAAATAGAGAGCAATAGTCAGTTTTGTACAGTTCTTAGCACTGAGACTGATTATTCCTTACTACCAAACAACATTGAAATGGGGAAGATGAGAATGTTAGATTTGTGATATTTTAGGGAGCAAGTAATGATTTTGTGAGGTGTCCTGGTCTAGTTTGTTACTGATTGTAGTTAAGCTTCTGAAGAAAATGAAGAATGGTCTTCTTCGTTGATCTTTGGTAGTGGCCAACCTTGTCCAATTACACTTTCTCGATAGCCAGTGTTCAATGCAACTGTTTCCTTTTCACAGTCATCTAGATTAGGAAAAATAAAAGGTTTCATAAGACTTACTTCAAAAAATCAAGCAGAATTAAATCTAATGCTAGTCCTGAAATGGCCAATATTTTCCTAAGAGACCATTTTGTAAAGGATAAAATGCTATTAATGATTCTGTTTTTATTTACATAGCGTCAATGTCAACCCCCCCATCTCCAATGTCACCAAAAGGAAGGTCATTGCACCCTGTAATACTTGTTGGATAGTTGATCCAAATATATGCTTTTCCTTAATGTGTATGAAAGTCTTTATATTTATAATCTGATGCAATTTTAACTGAACTGAGATGTCCTTTTTTGGGTGCAAAATGCTCTTGATAACATTTGTATGAGAAACAGGTTTTCTGCAGAATTGATTTTTACAAAACAGAACATTAGTCAAACATTTTTGGCCTCCTAGCCCAATAACAATTTACTTCCAACATGCCTTATGTTCACTGACTGGCAGGACACTTACTTTTTTGATCAAAGCTAGCACTTGAATCTAGTTTCTTCTTGTCTACTGAAGAAGAAAGAATGTAGGATATGAAGGGGAACAAATGGAACAATTGATACACAAAAATAGGAATTGTCCAAGAATGGTTTTAAATGATCTAGGACGAGTATCTTACCTTTACATCTCTGACGTCGGGTCAAGTAGAACCAGAGCACGACTGCCAAGCACAATGATACAACAGACCCAACAGCAACTCCAATTCCTAATGATGCAGGATCGACGGAGACTTCTGTACTTCCTGTTTGCTGCGAAGCAATTGCACCTGAAAGAGATTAAATAAAATAGAAGTGCATAAGATTTGTTCAGGTTGACTGTAACCAGCGGTGCAGGTTTTCCCCGGGGATTCCGGTTTCCCCCCGTGGGAAACAACTGGTCCCATGAAGGATAGCTCTTAATTAGACCTCCAGGGAGAACAGTTTAGTTAGAACTGATAGTTATCCAGAATATACTCATCCATTGCTTACATCTGTTGGTTTTTCTTGCCAAAGCATTCATGTCGACCATTAGCGTTATCATCATATCGTTATTTCCATTTGGGTATTGGGAACTCAATAGTCAGGCGTCTCACCGGTCATCAGCAGGTTGAGCGTTCGATCCCTGTATGACACTCCAAAAACGTTCATCTGAGGAGCTTGGCGGACGCCTATATATCGTCCCACAATGACATTCTTTCACCTTCTTTCCGTACAGTGAAACTACCTTGCGCTATTTTACCTTTCAAAAGATTATTTTTAGAACGAGCCTCATCCTTTCACGCTTCGCTCTAACATTCTCAGAGCTCTGAATCTTTTCCAGATTTTATACCAAAAATCGTCAAACACAATATCCACTTACTCATCTCATTTGTTATTCCAACAACTTCTTTAGAATATCTCCCAGTTCCTGTGGACGTGTATGCTCTCACACTTATTCTGTACTCTGTGGAAGGAACAAGATGTTCCAAGGAGACAGACCGTATACTGGACGTTACTTGGATTTGTTTGAGATCCTCTGGGTTCTTCCTTATGCTGTACGATGTTATATTACAACCAGTCTTGTTGGGCTCCTGCCACTCTATATCTATGGATGTACTGGTGATTTTTGTAATATTGACTCCTCGCGGCATAGCGCTTGTGCAGTCTAAAACGAGGACAATATTCGGTTAATAAATGAACGACCTTGATAGAATGGTCGACCAAAATTCTCTCGGGACGTTTTCCTTTGACTCATACCTGGTTTTTCCGCGGGTTTGAGCTTTTCTTCACAGACTGAAAGTTAAGATCATGATGAATTTAAACAGAGTCAGGACCGCCTTATTATCCCCGAGAAAAATTAACCGTAAAATATCGGTAATACTGGGCTGTATGTTTAAATGAATAAATAAACGATTAGTAATGAATAAATATTACATGAACAAACCAATGAATGAAAAATATTTCACAACTGCCACCGATCAAATTGGCGTTCTGTTCGTTTCTAATGATTCTCTTCATTTTGGATGGAAAGTTCTATTACATTTAATGAAAGACGGTTCTTCATATACGTCACTAACTACGTCAACGATGATGACGCGTCCTTGATGACGATCTCGTTGTGTTTGCCTCCATCATCACCACAATATGCAGTTTACCTTGCGATTGTCATCCTGGTGTATGTAGTAAATTCGTGACAGTCCATGAAGCAAGATATCCGCTATGGTTCGTTGTAGTTTGTCCTCGGCACTCTCGTCAGTTAAACACATACTGCAAGATGTCAATCGCAAGGCACAAAATTGCACGTGTAAACACAGCCCTTTACCGTCTGAGATGTCTCTCCTTTACTTGTATAACTACTTGAAGTTAACCCGAGTAATAAAAGTGGGACTGAGACGGAAAAGAGTTTAATAACTTTGTCACAAAATTGTCCATGTCTCCTTACCTCTTTTCCTTCCAAACAAAAAACATGAAGCGTAAGGACATGTTTCGTTCTTGGTACAAAAGTGAACTCGGAATACCATTGTACAAGCCTTTGATGTTGTGTTTAAAGACTTCCTTGTTCCATTGGATGTGGCTAGGAAAAGCAATGAAGGAAACCAATGTCTTTTTGCTGACGACCACCGGAGGAATTAAATAATCTAAGGGAAGTACTTACCAAAAAATATGTAATCTTTCCCAGGTTGAAAAGTTGGTAAAGACACGTGTGCTTGCTGTGTGTTGATCTGGATCGTTGTGACTTGAAAGTCCCTTGGCTTGTTACATCTCTTGAGAAGTTTCGCTCCTTTAAGACAGTAGAACACGCGATGAAACAACAAACAAATTACGATAGTAGTTCCTAGAAATTTCGTGGACCTTTATTCACTTTCCTGCTCTCAAAACATTCCCCTCTTATCTTCGTCAGTCAGTTTCTTTCAACAGCCATTCTGATTCCCGGCAACATTTCTGCAGTTTCTGTCTTCCACTGTCATATCGTTTCTTCTCGTTTGATCTCATGTTCGCTTGTAACTTTCCACTTCATTATATCAATAGTCTCTTATTTTGTTTTTTTTTTCCGTTCCCAGAAGGTTTATTGGTACCTCCACAATTGTTGGTAGGTAAGGCCTCTCCAAAAACAGGTTTTCTAAATGTATTATTTCTTGCCTGAAAACTTTATACATCACATCACTTCAAAATGAGCCTTCATTCTCAGACCTTTCATCCTTCATATGCTAGGAAAAATCATTCATTCACTCTGAGTTCTAATGCCCCCCATCTTGCTTTTATTTTCACTTTCCAGCTATCGTCTGACGCACATTTCAGGTCAGTATTAACACTGACGTAACCGTTAAAATACTCGTTAACTCAATGACTGACCTGATACTTTGCGTTCTTCCAATTATGTTTTAGCCCGCGGTTTCTGTAAGAAGGAGATGATCCCTTCTGTAGTCATCTCCTGTCCTTTTTCCATTGGAAACGTGCGAACTATACTTTCCCATTCTTTCTGTATTTTTTTTTTCTCTCCCTCAGATTCATTTTGCTTTGCTACTTTTGTCCCTTATCTATCTCTCTTTTCCGTGATATTCTGTTCATTGATTTCTCCACTGTCCCGTTCTGCCTTAAGTTATCGTTATGATCCACAACTAACCTCTAGTATCACAAGCATCGTCAAAACTTTTTGTACCCGGCGAGAATTCTTTCACATAAAGATTATGGTTCAAGTAAGATGTCTTAGTATCAACGCGAACCATGTTGATCATTTGACTAGGACAAATGAAGCTTAGCGTGTCAAAGGTTCCCACATTAACCACTTCAAACCAATGTTCTTTTTTCAATCTATAAAACGCAAAAATGTTTTGTCTTTTTTGGGGTTTTTTTTTTGTATTTCAAGTACCTGCTTATAAGCAATGAATTTTGACAGAAAAATTGGCTGTATGAATAACTAAATCCTCTTCTAAATTGGAAAATTGAACGTAGGATAAAATGAGGTTGAAGTGCAGGATATAGAACGACCTAAAACCATGACCAGCCGACAACTTCAAAAAGTATAAAATAAAACATATTCCGAAGAATAATGTCATCTTGAAAACTCAAGATATTAGTCAATACAAGATAAAACTATTGTTGAAACTGTGATAGTTCGACTTTATTTCAAAGTGATCTTCAGACAGAATGATATTACAATAACATGCCAGAGTCTATATACAGGAGGTGTGATGACATCATTGATTAATTAGCACCTAGCGTCTCAATGTTATTGTAATATCATTCTGTCTGAAGATGACTTTGAAATAAAGTCGAAATATCACAGTTTCAACAATAGTTTTATCTTGTATTGACTCATATCTTGAGTTTTCAAGATGACTTTATTCTTCGGAATATGTTTTATTTTATACTTATAGAATGACCTGTTTGGAATATATTACCCAACCATACTACAAGCGAAATCTCTATTAGATGAAAGTTAATTTTACGGTGTCAGAATCATGCATTGTAAGATCTAACCTGTACCATGGCTATCATGTTGTATATCAGTCTTAATGATGTATTCACGTAATACGACATAAAGTTGCTATAGTGAAAAACAATTATCGTGGTAATGCAGGCAAATTAGGGTATAAACACTGACAGATATTTGCTTGTTGCGAATTGAGATTATGGAGCGAATGTTTTCGAGTTTCTTAATGACAGTTTAAACAATACAACTATTGAAGGATAATCATCGATAAACTGAAATCTAAGTGACAAATATTGCTTTTCGAACTTTCCTTCCTATTGTAAGACCGCTTGGTGACAGTTCAGTCACACGAAAGTACACGAAACGTTGGTGGCCATCATAATACATAATTTAGAAGCTAATTCTGAATTAATGTTACACTTGTTTCACTTCTCGAGGAGCTTCGTCGTACCTTACGAACAAGACAAGAAAAAAAGTGTTCATCTGTACCAAACAGGGAAGAGATATGTTTAAAAATTTGGTCAATGGTTAAGTGGTTTCACCTTAACAAAAGAGCATCAACATACTTTAGTAGCTCGTTGACAGAAAATTCGGATTCGGAAATCATACGTATATGAAGGTTGACTAATACTTACATTGGATTTGTCGGGTCCCATACGATAGTAGGCAAATAGTATCCACCTTGGCAGATAGGTAAGAGGTAAAAGATGATGGTTCTCAGAAAACTACACATAGCTAGACTTTATCTCTATATTAACCATCAGATCATATGCTTATAATGTTCTTCAGCACGAAAGCCTTGAAGCAGTCATGCTTCTCGTAAACAATCTTTGCTCGTTCGTTGATAGCCTGTAGTACTGGTCTTCTTTGGGACAGTTAGAAGGAAACTGAAAACCTCAGTGAACTTGTGAGCAAAATCTTCCGGTATATCTTCTTGCCGCACTCTAGCCAACTCTTTTAAATGTGTGTTCTTTATCAGTGAACAAAGGATCAAGGGCTGTGCCTTCATTTACATTTATATATGCAAAGATATTCGCTATGCTTCAAAAGTTCCAATATTTGTTCGTTAATGAGGTATTCTTGATGTAGTAATACGCTGATTTAGTATGTACGGAACGTATAAAACAGTTTTTAGAAGTTTTGAAGCCAATGTGAAATAACTAAAACGTGAAATGGAACTAAGTAAGAGTATGTGGTAAAGGGATAGGTAATTGTTTGTTTGACCAAATATGACCCGCCTTGTTAACTAGTTAAGCAGGAAGTCTGGGCGTTTCTGACTAATCCAGTGAATGCAAGGGTATATTCCAGGTAAAGGTGTGGGAGTTGCACACCTAAAGTTCCGGCGTTTTCAACTTTTTGTTTGTTTTGTTCAATGCAAAATTTAGCTTTTTACTGCCTTAAATTACCCGACAATGAATCAGCTGGTCCCAGACGTTCGTTAAACATCGTAATTTCAAGGGAAGTATTTATTTGAAGACTTAATGTAATTATATCCGTGCTCTTTGTGTCGTCAGGGGAGATGATCTAAATTATTGACCTATAAGGTCTAAAATGTTGAACAAAGGTTATATATTTTCACAAACCGTAACCTTCTGATCGCAAAGGAAACAGCTTAACCATTGAGCTATGGAATAAAATAGAGTACTGCGTAGGCACTGTTGAAATCGAAGTGATCGGAAAGGTCTGAGTAATGCCGAAATGTAAAGAGTAGTTTTCTAACGTTTCGAGCGAAGGCCCTTCGTCAGAGAGAAAACCTTCGTTATCTTTGCTCGAAACGTTAGAAAACTACTCTTTACGTTTCGGCATTTCTCAGACCTTTCCGATTATTTCACTAACCATTGAGCTACATGGACTGAGATGGTGAACGAAAGCTACATCTGTTTACTACCTATAACTCTTATGAACATTGAGACCTATTCACCACTTTGCTACATTGTCTGAGACTTTAGGTGAATGTTACATTCGTGTACAATCCTTAACCCTCCTATGAACTGAGACATTCTGACCATTGAGCAACATAGATTCAAATGGCTGACAAAGTGTACGTATGTATGATACCAATAGTTCCCTAATGGCTTATCAAACATTCTAATCATTGAGCTACATTTACTTGGATGGTGATCAAAAGGTACATATTTGTATGATTCGTAATCTTCCTATGATAGGTTTTAGCGCATTAACAGTCTGATCACTTAGCTTCATGGGTTCAAATGACAAACAAAAAGTGGTTTATGTGGATTGGCTTGCTCGTATGACTAATGGTCGACATAACACCTAAGCAACATATGAACGACCGAAACTGCCATTTAGGGACAAGAATTTCGAGTCTGAGGAAGATCTGCCACCTGTTCACACTCAACTCGAGCAATTACCGCATGTTGCTATCACTGAATCAGAGGCTGAATTCTTTTTAAGATATCAAGATATCTTCAGATTGAAGAGTTGTTTATCTTCAGCCAAGGTGGTAGAAGAGTTGTATTTTGTATGATGTACACGAGTTGTTGGAAATCTCAACCAAGAACCCATACCAGATTGACCAATGAAAAATGAAATGACTATCATAAAGAAAATAGCGACTCATTGATTCGATTAGGTCGAAATCTTCCTGGAAGTCTCTTGTCAGGTCATGTGAAAACATAACCCATAAACAGGGTGGAACGCATTTGCGTATGAAATACCTGACCGATACTTATTCTCATGTAAACTCTCATATAAAGTACCTGATAGACCGACAGAATGACATGGCCCCATATTTGACATGTGTTTTCACACATGTGATGTGTGTTTTCACACATAAAGAGTCTGACTCACATAAAGTGGTTCGTGTGAAAAAATGAAAGTGAAACCCTGATGTATGACACATGTTTTTGTCAAATGAAAATGAGATATTAGACACAAAACTTTATTTGATTTGTAAACTTCTTTCCCGTTTTACTTGTGAATTACTAATTTGACTTCTAAGATATGTCATTCACATTCATCATTCAAACTCACTCATGATTCCTTCGATAAACACAGACAAAAATCACCACCGAAACGGGTTTTGATTCTACAATCAAACACTTAAATTAAGGCAACTTGTACCTCAGTTTTCTCTTTCAATTTCGCTTCGTTTGAGCAGATATCGATCGTACAATTTCAAGAGCATTTGTCTCCGCCTAGTTTTTCGAGGATCATACATTGACTTGTCAGTTTACATTTCGATTCGTCTTTCTGTTTTGTCAATTCTTTTCGTGATCTGGATTATATCGGGCCACATTAGATAGTTTTCTGTCCGATATGATGTACGCCTTAACTGCAGTAAGGCGAATGCCAAAATATGGCGGTATACATTTGTTATCTGTCCGTGATGTTCAGTGACAATAGTTTGAGCTGCTCAATAACAATCAAAGTTCATTACCGGATGGCGGAAGTCTGACACCTCAGTGGTGTAGCAAGCTAGTTGAACTTAGGGGGACCGGGAACAAAATTTTAGTTCAGGGTGGGCGTTTTTACGTAAATGTTTTCATAGCCTAGATTGTTGACAATTCTCGGACAATACTTGCAGTTGTACTTCTATAGTAAGACACATTTCGTGTATAAGAGAAAGGAATGTTTCAGTGGATTACTAATTTGTGAATTAAAAGAATAAATACAATTATAAAATGTTGTAACTTTCTTGACCCTTATAAAGGCCCCCCTGCTTCCTACGCGACTGTGACACCCGTCCCAGATAACAAGATTCAGGACATACTCAGTTACCTGGCCGTGTATAGGTCTTTGTATCCAGGAAGGAAAACATTGAGGTTACATTCTTGAACAAAGCAACATGAGACAATATTCTCTTTTCACTTCGACGTCGTGAACCGGTTTTGATCATTCAAAATTCACTTTTGACAAGATCGTCCCAATCACTCATCAGTGTAGAGGGAGTGAGAGAGGCTAGGAACAATAATATTGTTCAAGGGTGAAAGGAGAGGTAGGTCACTGAACTTCACAAGCGGAATTTGATGCTCGTATCACAATTTTTATCGACAATGGAATACATAGGACCCCCACTAAAGGCCAGTGATCGGCATGAGCTGTATATCCAGTGTTACTGGAAGTTGAAACCTAATTCTCGATAGCTGGCCAGTTATGGGAAAGCGATCACTAGTGGGCGCACAACTGGTATGGACTCAAGGTTTCTCGGAAATGTTTTCACCAGACAAAAGGACCGAAACTGGATCCCGCTGTTGAAACCCTGCGTGATTGAGTGGGTCAGAAATCGGAACCCAGCCAAGCACATAACCGAAAATTAAGCTAAAACGGTCCACCAGGCTCTGGAGAGTAGTAAACAAACGTACGTTGAATTGGCTTCCAGCGATATGCCGAGGGATTTTAGTGCATACGTCAATATCTTTATCCTTCCATTTGATATAAATTGTATTTCAGCTTCTCTGGTTTTTATTCTGATCTATTTCCTACAGTCAGTTTTGTTTTCAAAACCTTTATGTTTCAAAAACTCTATTTGAGCACATTTTCAAAATTGATGTAATTCGTCTTTTCGACCTACGATTGGCTTCGACCCTTAGGAATACTAGTTGAGTTGTAGCTAATAAGGTTATTCAGAATACATATGGAAGATGTCACATGACGGGACCGAGATTTGTATTTTAATTCTCACAAGTAAGTGAAGTGAGCGGGTTGGAGTTAAGGATCTTTAAAGAATAGACTGGTGCTTTGTTTTTCGAGATGCTACTCTGGAATTTTTACCAGTCACCAAAGATGACTAACTCTGTATATTTCTGGCCTAGATAAATTCAGATTGTAAAATAATTGGTACATGTGCAATTTAGCGGACGCACCTGGCCGCTGACCATTTTCAATTGGCTCAACAAAAAATATTATGAACTTTATGCAGGAAATTAATATGCAGCCGTGACCACATTGAACCGTGAATTGGCCAATTCACAAAAAACATAGAAACTTTACCGTACTATTCTACAACCAATACTAACCCTAACCCTAATACTAATCCTAACTAAATGCATGATAGTAGAATATTTTAAATAAACTCAATTTTTCGTGGGTAGTAACTCCTAAAATTTTCCAGTCAAATCTCATTTTCCTTGACTATTGGGCCAGCAAAATATTGGTCAGTATCCATGTGCGTCCACTAAACCGCACTCTAGCCAAATGATTTTGGTGAGTTATGTAATTGAAAAGACCCTATATGGAAACCAAGCTAAAAATTAAATCGACCAACTTTGAAACTACAGTGGGCGACTTCAACGGCCTGGGCTACGTCGTACGGGGAATGTTGCCTCACACCAGGAAACTGTCGCCCACCAAGTCAGCTGATAGTCAGTAAGCTGTTTCCAGCTGTATGGAAACCACACTTCCAGTCCATTTGCTCCATACAACTGTCGGATATTATGATAGTTCGTCGTGACACGTGCCAAGTTGGCTGAAAAGCACTCTTCCTACATACGATTCGCTTGATGGTATAGTAATCCTTCCTGAAGACTGCATTGAGTTAGAATGAACAATAGTTTACAAAGGACAATTGTATTTTATGAATGGGGCTTAACAGGAACAAGTGTTGGACAAGAAAATCCGGGAAAATTAACATATTTTACTGCCAAGTCTGCACGTTCGTTAAAAAGGGTCTAGGTTGTGGTAACTTGAAGCACATTGTCAAAAATCTCGCGAACGTAGCATCGATGAGCAGCATTGTAAATGAGTATCATCCTAACGTCATCATTACACTCACGTAATTTAGCCATCCTGGGCGTGAGCGTAAGAACAAAGAACTCCACTTACACATTGTTTGAAATTTTATGGTCCGCCAGGCTTTTTGTATATTGAAGCAAAACAGATCGCTGTGCAATAAAGTGTTTGATAAATAAACCACCAAATTCTCAATTTTATGTCGGATGAATACATCAAATAAATTTCTTTTTTTTTTCGGAATCACGTTGGCGATGTTAATCAAATTGACTGTCTGGCTATTTCCCACCAACTTAGGAATTTAACTCTCGTGAATATAAAATGAAATGTCGCAAAGGATTCTGGTAAAGTATTCTTGCAAAGTATTCTAATAGTTCTGAGGAGGTGAACGAGTCATTTTCGTCAAAACTTCTGAGCCCTTCCGACCTGACTAGGATACCACCATTCAGATTTTTATAACGTTTTGTATTTCAGAGACGGCACGGACTACGTTCCACGGTGAAAGAGGGATCACGAATGCACAGAAATCTAACCTAAAAAGACTAATTCTGCTCCTCAACCAACAAACATGTATCGATGGCTTAATACAGGGCTCCTTATAAATAAGCTCCTACTCACTATCATCGTTTGCACACCTGGGCTCACGAATGGTGATGATTACCTACCCACGATCTTCTGGGATCCTAAATCTCCTGCGTAAGTTTAATATTAAATTTGTTAATAGTTAATGGTATCCTAGATGTCGCAATAACATAGTCTCCTCACAGTCGGGAAGCTGTCTCCGGTACGATGAAAAACAATACAATTCTACGTAACAACAAAACACCCGCAGTCTCTCAGACCCACGAAATCTTGGGTACAAGTTAGTCTCTATTTACTATTGGTTAATAGATTTCTCTACGTTACTAAACCGAGTGGTTTCCTAATGGCTGTGAAATCAGTTTTGTTATACGGGAAAACACCAGTACGAAATATCACATTCTATATAGAACATTGGTTCGATGGCAATGGCCATTATACTTCGTCAACTGGCCACTAATACTTACCGTTATCTGTTGTTAGATTGGAGATAGATTACTGGTCAGGCCATTCTTCAGCGCGTAAGATAACTTACCAGTAGTTTACAGGCGGCTTTTCGAATAATCTGCCAAAATACTGAAATGATGATCGTATACTAAGGTTTAGTGACGCAATTATTAATTTTCATAGGTGATCAGTTGTATTTGATTAAGGGCCTAAAGACTTTCACATAGCCAACAGAAACGCGAAGTAATGCCACTGACGAACTTCCTAAATGTCTGCATGGTGAGGAAAACTTCGATAATTAAATGTCTTAGGGTCAAGAACAATGGAAAAATATATAACATAAAATGATATATCTATGCGGATAATATACAACTCCCAAACGTAATTTGGAGTTGGTACGACAAATGTTCATTTACTCAGCTGCTAAGAATTAAAATGTACGTCCAAGGAATATTGTAAAATAGTTTTTGAGTAAAGATCCTCATTGTTAAAGTATGTATGATTATTTAACTTTTGACTCAGGATACAAAAGTACTTTGTTTGAAGTTTTTTGTTTGGTGAAAATAACCGTAACATACACACCATCGACTGTCGCTGAAGGCACCATATCTTGTTAAGAAAAAGTTTTATTATGTACGTACCGATGACATACGAGGACTCCCCCATTTCAGAAAAGTATAATTTCCGATTGCTTCACTTTGTCGAGGGACATATTTGAACAACACTCGAAGGTTAAATTCGTATTTCACGTAGCTGTGTATGGGCTATACTCAGAAGAACGGATGCAGTTATTGGAAATAAAGTCCAAGTTTTATCCTGGAAATACGGAGATGTTAATGCCGAAGCGAATAATTTTACAGAATTTAATCGTTT
Organism: Heliopora coerulea; assembly: GCA_030142905.1. Lineage (NCBI taxonomy): Eukaryota > Metazoa > Cnidaria > Anthozoa > Scleralcyonacea > Helioporidae > Heliopora > Heliopora coerulea. Next base: position 99,545 of record JASJOG010000026.1, read on the forward strand.
CATCAAAAAGACGATCGCAATGGATCTTTGACAGCGAAACTTTAAATATGCCACGAGAGAGAGTATACTATGATTTGAATGTTAAACACAAATTGTATATGAGAACTTGTACTTACAGACGGTATGTCAACGTTCTTGACGTAAATTTTCTCGGAAAGACTTTTTGTGAGCCCCAGACGGGGACCGAACTCCCAACTTCCTGATAACCAGTGAAACGCTCGGGCAGTTGACTACCGAGACTTATACGTGCATAGCATTCATAACGATCATGAAGATTGTCAAGTCGTGGCAACCATATGGAGCGCACATATGTAGACACAAAACCTCAGCTCTCCATCAGGATCTCGCTAGCTCAGTGGTGAGAACGTCACGCCAGTCATTAGAAAGTTGCGGGTTCAATCTCTGTGTAGGTCTTTAGCCTAGTCCACTTGAACACATTATCTGTGCTAAGTTTTTTAGTGATTATTTTTATTTGTTCACATGCATGAGAAAATTTGCCAGAGTTTTGTGACAAATGCAGTTGCTAAAAAACTGGCGATCCAGTTTTTGTGTGGCGAAGAAAAAATGTCATATGCGAAAGTTTGCTCGTGTGCAAGACCCGTCACAGAAAATTTGCCACACACTCAGAGGTTGGCAGTGGCTTCTTCGGTTTTGTCTCCACTGTCCATACTCATTACTGGCGCATAGACAAATGAGTTTTCAACGGCATAGCATTTGCTGTCTTGATACACGAACAAAAGTCTCTCAGAAAACTTGCCACAGAAAATTTGTGCGTGTGGACTAGGCTTTAGAATACATTTTCTTTCCTGAGTGCATTAGCTTGAAAAGTCCACTTATCATCTGCAATAACACCAAATTCCCACATGCACAATATTGTGCATAACATTCATGTCGATCATTAGCTCTATTATCACATCGTAGCTGTCAAATAGTTAAGCCATATATGTCGAACCAATACATTAGCCCGCCATTTGAGTCTCGATAGCTCAATGGTGAGAGCATCTCACCGGTCGTCAGAGGCTTACAGATTCGATCCCCATCTATGACTCAGGATACGTTTTTCTCAGTAAATGACTGAATATTACACTAGTTTAATCAGAATACGCATCGATTACTCATGACTCAAGTCTACAACATATTGTCAGTTAAGTGCCTGTATTTCAAGTGAACGACAAGTTTTTTAATTGTATGCATGTTTCGGCAAACATGTATACACTTAAATGTTTTATAATCATTTACCTAAAGCCCAGTTCACTCCAATGCGAGCCACCCAACCAAACCACCCTGAGAACAATGCGTGTGAACATTCAGGTCGAACAATATTTTTCCCGCGTTGTTCGCGTTCGCTGGCAATCCACCATAAAACGTAATTTTCCACGTTGTTCACCTACAGGGTTGAGCTTAAATATCTCAAAACCAAGTCTCAACAATATCAATTGACGAAGTGCGATAATTCTGTAGTGTATTTGGATGGCTATCTAGCTGAATTTAAATTAACTCTTTCCCAGTGGGATAAGACTTCAACATTTTACTCTGACTAACGCCAGATGATTTTACTCGTCCAAAGGGAGAGCTCCCGCCGGAAAATAGTTGAGCATTCCGATAATTTTTCCGGTGATTGTTGTCATTTTGTAATTTTCCTATCATTTACCAAATCTAGATGAACACATCAACAAATTTCCAAATATTCTTTCTGAAACATTCTTTCTGCACAGTCCCATGGTCTTTTCCAACAAATGCCCAGAGTCCCTGTGTTGGTTTTATAGCGATATGTTTCAATTCAAGTCTATGTCGTTGGATTTTTGCCTTGTATGTATTTGTTGATGTTATGAAAAGCTTCGATTTCAGTTTAAATAATGATGAGTGGAATGCTGTATGTCGGTAGTATTAAGAGATATGGGAGTGCTAATACTTAAAACAGAAAGTTCTAGCATTGTCGACTTTGTTTATTTTCATTCTATGACTGAGTTTAAAAAACTCTTATAATACTTGTTGTTGCTATAGCAATACCCACTCTATTGGCTAAAACGTTCTAGGTACCCACTTATTTTTACTCAGGTCATTTCCTTCAGCATTTATGATCTTTGTTTGCAGTCATATCTCATATTATTCGCACGTTAAATAATTATTTGTATACATACATACATACATACATACATACGTATGTGCACATATATACACATTCATAAATACATACAGACGCATACACATATAAAGTCGTTTTCACAAAAGTTATCACTAGAGGATACATAGATATACATATCAAACTGATTAGATACGTAACATATCTCCCGCTATCGGCACTGTCACTATCTTTTCCTTTCCGTGTTGCTGTTCTCTGCGTGATAATTGTCATCATCATCATTGTTTGTCATAATCATTTTCACTATTATAATTATTATTACTGAAATGATGCAGGCAATATATTTGATCGATGGTTTGCAAAAAAAACTTAAGAAACATGTAGTGTACTTTTATTTCCAAGACTTTCTTCCAGATCCTCTTTATATTACTCTTCTTCTCCTCCTTCTCCTTCTTCTACTTCTTCTTTTTCTCCTCCTTCTTTATCATCTCCTTCTTCTCTATCTTCTTCTCCTTCTCTTTCCTTTACTTCTTCTTCTTATTATTAATGAGTGAGAGGAGCAACACGCCATCAAAGTGACGCTGGGGTACAAATTATTATTATTATTATTATTATTATTATTGTTGTTGTTCCTATCATCATTATTGTTATGTTATTATTAATATTACAGACTTGATCGTCAATATTGGTCGAAAGTTGTCAACGTGAAAATATTCCAGACCTTAACCTTCTTATGTCCGACGGACTATGTACATATAACCCGACGAAATTCGCCAAACCCTCGCACAGACTCCTACTACAACCTCTATGTCAGAGAGTTATCACCCAATGACACAAACCTGGACTACGATACAATCTGTGACCCGAAAAGTT
>JASJOG010000026.1:107500-142500 GCA_030142905.1 Heliopora coerulea
GGTGTATCACTTTCTTGAAATACCTCTAAACAAGCGCAAGCTCGAGAAATTCCCTAGAAAGAACCAACTCAAAGCTTCGCCACAAAAAGTGATATGTCGGGCAAATTCTCTGGAGCTAAGTTTGAAAACTGCTATTTACAATGTCCAACTCATGAGTGGTTAAGACGGCCTCAAAACCTGAAATCAGTCGCAAGCTCCGACTCTTTTTAAAGAAAGCCATTTCGTGAGCTGGTGTTCAATCATTTCCTGGCTTCAATGTTCAAATAATGTAAATAATTTTGTAGCGGTCCATAAAAGCGAAAAAAGAACGAGAACAATATACTTCAATTCGACCTCTCGTTTCGTCAACAACATACGAGTCCCCGAGTTTGCACACGGCATTCTTGAGAGTGCCGAACCCGTAAATATATACCTATAAACAAACAAATAAACCTAGAATTTTTCCCTTAGTCACCACGCGTGTAAATGGTTACACGCACGTCGAGGTTAGTACCATCGCCCGCTCGGGCCTTCAGCCCTCGCACCGCGCTTCGTGCGGTGGAGGATGGGATAAAGTAACGAAACTCCTGGATGATATTGTTGTAACGACTAGTTTATGGCCTCTGACATGAAATTGGAGGAAGGCGAAAGAAAGAGGATAAAGAAAGGACAAAATGAACCGGAAAACAAACAAGAGGATGGAATAGAAATGAAATTAATGAAATGTGTGAATGAGAATCATAAGGAAATAACAGAGTGAAAGGAAATAAAATTGACGAGCCATAATAAGGGAGAAAGAGGATCAGGTTGGAACAAAATGACGATGTTAACGCTCATAGTCCAACAATGTTATTTTAAATTCCTAGAATTGAAAACCACTGCACCAAGAGATGTCCTTATTACAGCCAACACAACGTCTTCTTTGACCATCAGCTGGGAAGAACCATCCACTACTGACACAAATATAACATATTACAGCATATGTTATCGAGAAAGTTCCACTCAAGACTGTCGGACCAAAATAGTTGAACCTCATGTGCAGTCAGCCATCTTGGAAAATCTTAATTCCTCCACAGAGTACAAAATACGTGTGAGAGCGCACACATGCAACGGACCTGGGGAATACTCCAACGAAACTTCTCAGAAAACAAGTAAAATTGGTAAGTAACTCTTACAGAAATTTTTTAGTGTAGTTGAATAAGTTGAATAAATAAAGCGATGAAAAATCAAGTCGTCATTCAAGTAGGAAATAAAACATCAAAATTCGTTGCTGCGTACTTGTTAACCAAGGCACGTGATCCAAAGTTGATTAATGTTAAACTGGGATAAAAATTCAATTGGTTAGTTCTCCGGCTAAATGACCAGCTCAATTAAAATGTCACTGGATATTAAATCATTTTAAAGTAAGCAAGGTCGTTGATGGAAGCATCAAGCTTCCTTGATTGCATCATCAGAATTTTAGACTCAAAATTTGAATAATTAATGTGGAATTAAGTTGACAGTGTACAACTGTACCTTAACATTTTTCAAATTCAAGTTATTTACCTCTTCCCCGGCGGGATAAGACTTCTATTATTTTACTGTGGCTAACACCAGTCGATTTTACTCCTCAATTAAGGAGAGCTCCCACCGGGAGAGAGTTTAGTCAACTGATATGGATTCGTGCTTGAAACAACAGTTGGTCACTAACTATAACAAAATAGCAATGTGCAAGATTAACTCTCGACATGCAAATAATGTTAACTATTATTAATTTTTGCTTGTCTTTCTGTTAGTATCTTTAAATGATTACAAAAACCCTTTAAAGTAATTGTAGAATAACTCTTTCACGGCGGGATCTGTCTCCTGTTATTTCACTCTGGCTAACACCACACAATTTAATTGTCCTGGCGAGAGGTCCTGCCGAAGAAGGGTTAAAGTAATCTATCATTATCTGTGGGATGGCGCATGATCAAATCTACACGGGTTATTGGGACGTATTCCATCCTTTTACTACAGTTACTAGAGATATAGCTGATTTTAGTAGCTAACTTATTTTAAATGTGGATTACACAAACTTATTGTCTGTGTGGAATATGCTGGCGAAGTTTATTTGGCGACGTTAAGCTGACATTTAAACAAATAGGTTTCATTCAAACAAACAGTTTATTGACGTTATGTCATAGTTTTGTTTTGTATACTCTATTTTTAGCGTAGGAATTTCAATTGACGGCACTGAAAAAGATGGTGGCTCTGTATTTTTAACCACAATGCTTTGTAAGCTTAAATTAGCTCAGTAACTCTTAACTTATATTGACTCCTTGACTTATACTTATATCACCTCCATAACTGTTACAATAGATAAGGAAAGTTTAACATTTTACTATCAATTAAGCCGGAAACAGCTTTCTTACCGAATTTAATCTTTTTGAAACTCTATATACCTACTTTTGTATTTACATGTATGAGTTGCCATCTTTTTCGGCACTCTCCATTACACGACGGCCTGCCAGATCTTTTAATGATGACACCTTGAGTAAAAGAGTTTGGCTACTTCTCATGAAATTTTGACGAAACAAGAATGGTAAATCATTCTCAATAAAAGTAAAAAATATTGTGGAGTTTAAGATATCTCGAGTGCAAAAACCAAGAGGTATTGGTAAAACGTCATGGTTACTTTCCCCTTCCCATAATTTGCGCCAGTTTGCGGCACCGAGGCATGGAAGATTTTGACGAACCCTCCAAATGATTTCTTTAATTCGTTTTTTTTTTATTCATTTCCAACGGATAAAAAAGATAAAAAGGAAATTCCACCTGTAACAGATCCATCAGTAACAGATACACCAGTACCAGATACAACAGGTAAGTAATTTTAAGAAACCTTCCAACATTTTTCATTCACGCGCCAACGATCATACTGTCTTCGCTCAAGTAGTTTTCGCTGGTTTAATTTGGCAAAAACAGCACATTGCTGAAGAGTTTTATTGGCGTTTCCCGGTTAACAATTTTTAAGAGAAACTACAGTGTGGGAATTCAAAAAACGGAAAAATTTGCACGACGATTGTTTTATTAAAATCATGTAACAGTTTCAGATTATTGTGTTGGGTTGATGTATGAAATAAGGAAGGCAGGTCACCAGCTTCAACTTAGAGTTAGAGGAGCTCTTATGCATATAAGGAAATCAGAAACTGTCATAAATTTGCTGTGGCTATATTGAAAGGCTTTAAAAATATCATAAGTTGTTTATTACCAGACCAAAAAAAGTCTGCTAATATCTTCGATACGGCTGAATACAGATGTGTCTATTTATACTGGGTAAACCTATCAGCTGCCTCAGCTGCCTCAGCTGCTCTCCCCAAACGTCCAGTGATGGCCACTCCCTCACGGGACTTTTCACGGGTCCAGTGTTACTACAGGAGGAAACCGGAGTACCCGGAGAAAACCTGCGATGCTCGGTAGAATCAAACTGAACAACACTCTTCTCACATGTGACCAAAGTAACTTTAATTCTTTCCCGGGGGCATAAGACTTCTATTATTTTACTCTGGCCAACGCCAGACGATTTTACTCGTCAATAGGAGAGTTCCCGCCTTGAAAGAGTTAATCAGATAACCACAAGGAACTGGAATCGAACCCAAGTCACACTGTTGGGAGACACGCGCACTACCACCGAGCAACCAATACCCCAACCAACAGACCCTGTTTGATTCAATAGCATTTTCAACGAGCAAAACAATTAGTAGAGAGCCACTTTAAAGGCGCCATCAAAACGAACAGAAAGTGAGTTTAAAATCACCGACAAAAAATCATAAAATAGTACGTGTCAAGAAAATAGGATATGGATAGAGACATTTAGATGTAGAGATGTAGTCATATAATGATTGACAGATGTAGACATTTAAATAAAGAAATATAGAGATATAGATATGTAGATATAGAAATGTGAATATAGAGATATAGATATATAGATACAGATATAGAGATAAGATAGATATAGGTATTTAGAGATACATATATAGAGATGTAGATATAGAGTTACAGATACAGAGAGTTAGATATAAAGAAATAGATACCGAGATATTGATATAGATAAAGATATAGAGGTATAGAGATACAGATATAGAGATATGGACATAGAGATATAAATACAGAGATATAGATATAGAGATATAGATAGACATGTAGATATAGAAATTCAGATATAGAAGAGTGATGTAGATGTAGACATTAAAATTGGTGTAAATCATTGATTATAGATATCGATATAAAAGATTGCCAATTACAGATTATGGATTATAGATTATAGATACAGTTTCAGATTTGGATACATCATAAGTTAGATTTGACTGGATGTCAAACAGTTTAGGAGTGTGTTGTGAAAAGGCGACGTTCTCTAAATTTGTATGAGTTTGACCTGATAACAGGATACGTTACACTTAAGATTATTCCTTGAATTCTCCTTATGAATTTTTCATACGTTTGAGTGAAGCGACGTAGGAAAAAAAGAATGGACGTGTCACGAGAAAAAATTTAAAAGTTCGAGAGTCCAGATCTTGGAAATTTTCTTATCTAACAGGCACGGTAAATATGCGCATTCCTTTATCCTCTGACTGGTTGTTTTCTAGGAACATTTCAAAGACGCAGAACTTTACTAAGGAAGTTGTAGCCACAGATGTGAAAAAGCAACCTAGCAGTAACATAGATAGAGTATAAAAAAGTAAAGAAAAGTAAATAGAATTAATAAATAACAAAGTAATAAAGTAACATAATAAAGTAACATAGCTCGTCTTTCTTCTAGATAAACCAACCCAAGGATCAGTGATAGCCAGTAGACCAAGACAAGTAGCTGGCACTCCCGTTAGTTCTTCATCCCTGGAAGTAACTTGGAAAGAGCCTGATATCATTAATGGTGATGTGATATACTACAGCATTTGTTGCAGAGAGAGGGAGGGGCAGGAGTGCTCAACTAAATTGGTTGAGTCGAACAAAAGATCAGCCATCTTGAGAGACCTTAACTCATCAACTACCTACGGCATTCGTATCAGGGCGCACACCTGCAACGGACCTGGAAGCTACTCAGAAGAAATACGAAAGACAACCATGGGTAAGCGGTTAAGGCTTTTATCCTATTCAGACATGTGAGGGCGAAAATGTGCCAGAGCTGACTTTGGCATCTGAAATTTTATGATTTTTTTCTTGGCAAATTTTGTTGACTTTATCATTGGCGAAATGGGTAAAGAAAGACACTGATAAAAAAGTTACGTGTCATTTTCATAACACCCGCTGAAGCAAAACTTTGGTCGCGAGATTTTCAGTTTTTTGTTTTATTCTAACTTTAACTTGTTCTAGAGTTTCTGTTCCTCTTTGGTTGAAGAGTCTCACGATTTATGCGTTAGATTGTCACACATTGTACACGAATACACCCGTTCACCATTAAGCTATAGGTTCAAAATGGAAAGCCTCTGCGCAGTTAAACTTTAGACAACCACCTGGAGACAGCCAACCATGAGAAAAATCTTGTTCAACAATGGTAATAGGTTGCACAAAGGAAAACTCTTCTAACCATCTCGGGCAGGTTGTACGAACGTCGGGTAGCTTGACCAACGGATCAGAATCAGGGAGTGTTTTAGTTGGGTTGTTGAAACCATGGACAGTGCAGTTCACTCATTAAGAGACCACGAAACAGTATTTGGTTTTCTTTCAACCGCTATCTGAATTTTCGAACCTCGATGGTTGGCAGGTCTGAGTGAATATCACTGGTCATGCGTCAGACGTTTACGATTTGTAGAAATGCATTCATTACCTTCGATTCATCAACTTAGATACTTGCTGTTCAATGGTTATTCGATGCGTGGTCATGAACGATTAATTCCTTAGGGCAACAAGAGGTTGTTATTACTGATCTTTTGAGAAGACGACATCGAGCAACCCATGTTCAGAAAATGAAGTCGGAAGTGAATTGCGGCGGCCATTGCTTAGGGACCAGCTGTGCAACTTCTTATGGCCCGTACAGAAGTCGTCCCATTTTGCTATATAGAGGATCAGGAAATATTTTTGAAAGTGCTGGGCAAAAAGATTTACGACTTTGATCCCTTAGAAATGGCGCAGGTTAAATTTTGCTGGCTTTATTTTCTGGACCTTTCAAACAACAGGATGCTCAATCCAGTCTTCTCCAGAGATCAGTGGTTGTTATTCGTTGAAGTCTCGCAAAGTTAACTAATCGTACTCGCACGTTTTTTTTTTATTTTAGTTCCTAGTCCAGTCTCTAGTGCACGAGGCAAATGCAGTGAATCAACCATTGATGCCGTATCACTGGCAATCGGAATGATTATTGGCCTGAGCGTGGCTTTGGTGCTTGCGATAATTGTGTGGTTTGCCACTAAAAAACGTCGAAAACCAGCAGGTAAGGCTCAGTCGTTTGGCGTCTAGCAGCCTGTGCATGGTGACGCGATAAGTTCCATTTCACCAAATTTAATGCGTGGCAGAATGGGGACAAAACCCAGCCAGAGACCAATAAGCTCACGTTACAACTTGAAACAAACTAGGTTAACTTTAACAATTTGCCTATCGACTAATCGTCAACATTATGTTCAACCAAGCCCGAAATTTTTTCCAGGGTTTGTATGACCGTTAACACATTTCATTATAACTATTACATTTTTTCCTGAAATGAAAAAAAGATCGCAACATTGTCAATTACATGTAAATTATATACATATATTTATATACATATACATATAATTATACATGTAAAATTCACTATTCTTTTTATCTCTCGGGATTCCTGCATTGACTGTGGAGCGGCCGCTTCTTGCCGCAACAACGGACTCCTACAGCCAGAATTCTTTTGACAATTATAGTATGCATTTATTTCCCACTGCGTTTTTTACGAAGTTTGTGCCATTCCATGACCTTTTTTAAACAAATAATGATATAAAAATTTTACTTAGACTTTCTTTTCCCGCTCAAATTAAATTCTACTTCTACGTCTTAGTGTCCCACAGCAGTGTATAACAAGAAGTTATGGCCGGTAAATAACAGATACATTTCACATGCAATTGACGTCTCTGTTCTTTTATTTCAGATAAACCTATGTTACAGGAAGTTACTAACCGAGGGTATCGACAAAGTATCAGTAACGTTGATGCAGTCAACAATAAGCTGAACGGACAACCTAGTAAGAGCGCACTAGAACTTGATTACATTGGTTGATCGACAATCGACGGACTAGGTCGCATTTTTATTTCGGCACATGAAATTTCGGGGGAAATTCTTAGATAAGATTTAACGAGTTTTGGCTTGAGAAACCGTATTTCCTCGCATTTAGTGCAGCATCTTCTGTCATGCCATCCTTAATCAAACGCTGAACTGTATCACCTATTCAATGAAACGATCTTTTTACCCGACCATTCTAAAATTCAACATTTTATGTTTAACCTATCTATGCTTTGAAAAAATTTTTCCCATTAAACCTGGTTCTCATATACGGATGATGATCGGCAATGATCACAGAAAACTAACTCTTTTGTTTTCTGCGATTGCGCTGGCAACGGTTACTAAAGGTCGCGGGTGACATTTTGACACGTGAACAGAAGCGTTCATTCACGTCGGTCGTCGTTATGTGGGAACTAGGCGTCAGCTCAATCCGGGATTGGTGAGAAATTAGATGACGTAACTACTGAGATACAATGTCAATTTCCGATTGATTTTGTATAAATTTAGAATTGGAAAAACTTGAGAAGTTTGAACCGTTGGAACAGTGCATACGTAAATAAAATAGATAAAATTTTAATTTAGAATTGACGTCAACATCAAAGATCATCAGCATTATTTCGAAAATTGAAGTTGACATTTTATCAATTTTGTCACACTGGCGTAGTTACGAATTTCTTCAGGGGGGGGCGAAACTATAAATTTTCCGAGAACTGGGCGTGGTCAAAGGAACGTGGTTAAAAGGTGTGGCTTTTAAAAACTGTGTACAGATGAGACATCATCAAGGAATGAACAAGAATAATATCTTTATTATATTTAATATTTACATCAGATGGCGATATATGTTCGCTATGAAAAGCCGGCTGCCAGTTCGCTTCAGAATTTCCGACAAGCTTCCAAATTTTCCGACAAACGGCACCCAAAACGTCGAGTGGGAGGGCGGTCGCCCCCCTGCCCCCCTGTAGCTACGCCACTGTTTTGTCATTTTCAAAAGAGAGTATGTCATCCAACGAGAAGGCTATGGATAGTTTTAAATGCTATGACTGGATTGACCTCTAGATCATCCTTCTCTATTGATGACGTCGTTGAGGTCATTTTTACGTCAACAGTCGTAACAAATCGATGTAACGAAACAATTTTTAACGACGACCCGTAATGCCATTTACATTTCACAATAGACTGATACGTGTCAGTCTTTTTGGTCACTTTCACTTTGCACTGCTGACCATTTAAGACAGATTTACATTCGCCAGGGTGCGCGATTGGCTTCCTCAGGTCAACGTGAAAACGTGTAACTAAATAGCATTCTTTTGCACAGTTTATTTAACAATCACTGAAAGAGCTAAGTTTTCTGTGAGCGGAGAGCCACTCGAGACGACGCCCGTGTCGACTATCACTCATAGGAAACAAGAGCGAGTTGTCTTATTGAACTGATATAAATTCGGTAAAATTGCAACACCGGCAACGAGATTGTAAATTTGATGGTAAAAATTGCAATGGTTCTTCAGTAACACAAATATTTGGGAGTTGTTGTTCGGATGAACAACTCATTCCATCGCTAATCCTGATTGCTCTGTCTTGGTGAGACTTAATTATGTACATGTATGTACTATTTACAAAGATTTATAATCAATACAAAAAATTTTACAAACAAAATTCGGCTATTTAAAATGGAAGGAGTCTTTTACATGTCCCTGCGTTGTTAAATATCAGAATATTTACAACATTTTAATCACAATGTATATAGAGTATAAGCTGAAGCAATAAATTCATGGATTAAATCAGATATAAGGGGACAAAATTTAGGAAAGAACTTTTTTCCTGAGAAATTTCGATAACCACAGTGTATTTTACTAAAACACAAAACGGAAAGTGAGAATGTCGTTAACGTTTCAAGTACCGTGCAGTTATCGTCAGGAATGATGACCGCAGCAAGGTGCCCGAAACACGGAATTGAAACGTTGAAAACATTCGGACTATCCGTAATTCCGTTGTTTTGCACTTTTCGCTGCTACGTTATCAACTCCTTTCGTAAGGCTTGAAACAATATCAAACGGGATTCGAAACCAGGAAAGATTGCAGCCAGCTAATCACTCCCAATGAAATGCGAAGCGCTGGAGAAGCGACCCTACGAATCACATTTCCGAGAAATCTTTACATTCATGTCCAAAAGTGGCTGTGCCATAAATTTCGAAATTTTATAAGAAACTTCACAATCCCATTTAAAATTACCACCAACTAATTTCACCACATATTCATACCCTTTGGTTGTAAGCAATAAGCTGTACGCTGAAAATTGCAGTTACTTCTCTAACTCTGGATCCCTCAGATGTCTTCATTTAACCGCAAATAGGTTCCTTACGTTAATTTCGTGCCTCTGCTAAACATTTCCATAAAATTGAAACAAAATTAGTCGAGTAAAATTGATAAGATCACCTAGGCCTAACACCCTTCGGTGTTAGTCAATCAGTGTTCTTTCCAGTCAAAATTCTTGTAGAAATTGGTGCATTTCTTGGCAGTGGCCATTTCCAACAGAAATGGGGACGCGACTTTCCCTCCCAAACCCGCGATTTTGAGCGAAAGGAACTCTCCCGAAGACAATTTTTACAGAAAAAACAATTTTTCTTTTCCGACGATAGATCAGTGAAATTAAACTTACCATTCTTGGCACTTCAAAGGAAAATTATACGACAGCTCAGCCTATTTTCTGAACTACCTTCTGATAGTCGGCCATCAGATATAAATCCAATATGGCGGATTTATAAGTCCGTTCATTTGGCTCTTGTCACGTAACTGAACACGCATTCCATGCCTAAAAATCTTACGTCTTAATCGCTAGCCATGTCAATTTCGAAGAAACCGAGAAAAAATTCATTCACAAATCTGTTTTATCGCCAATAGAATTTTTCAGAATTCTCTAGAAGTTAGTTATAGCAACTTGGGATGCTAGTTATTAGGTTTCTACATCATGTGACAACAATATTACTCCAAGTCCTGCCTGTTTTGTTTGCATCATATCTAGCGAAGACTGTTCAACTTCCGTCAAACAAATCCTTTCAATCCGACAACGGACATTCGTTCCAAGTGTCAAATTTTAAACTATTTCCTCGCGCAGTTTCCCGACCCTTTTAGCTTTTTAATTCTTCCTACCCAGCATTCTACTTTCATTAACTAAGTTTGAGAATAACTTTGAAATAAAGTCAAAATACTACCGCTGTACATTCACTTAGTTTTTTTCAGAGCTCGAGTTTGACAAAGTGGTATTTCCCGGAATTTGTTTCTTTACTAGCTTAATTTCTTGGTTGGAAATGGCTTCTAATAACAGAATCACCTGAAATTTCATGGCCACTTACTTGCGACATCCATCGGAATTCTGACTACATCGTCATTTTTCGCAAAAGCCTTGTTATCAACACCTAAAAAACACATGGAGTTCATATTTCCTTACTTGTTACAGATTGTGCGAAGGTCTTATGTATGTGGAAACTACGTGTAGGTTAAGGGTAGTGGACGTATCCCGTTGCCATGCTACAGTTGCTAAGGACAATTAATTCCACCGCTTACTTACGGTGACGTAATATGGTGACGTCACATCAATTTCATCTGAAAACTAAAAAGCTATATTTTTCGCTATAATTAGCAGTATACTATATTTTTTGAAAGTCACTTGAACCGGAGCTACCACCCACGAAAGAAATATCCATGCAATTATTCATCAATCAAATCAGCGAAGTTATAATTTTAGTGTATTTTTCGCATAAAAAGGCCGATATCCGAAACTTTTCAAACATTCTAAAATCCCCATGCATCCAAATTCTAATTATACATAAGTTAATGTAACTCAAAGTATGCGAAAATTATAGGATGTTAGGTTTTCGGTAACGTCACGATGACATCACAGTTCACCATCGGACGGTAGAACTTTACGGACAGATACTATATACAGGTTGTCGTTGATTCTTAAATCTGTAAAGCGTTATTGTTATTAATTCAAATTATTATTGATTATTATAAATCGTTATTGATCCAAACTTTCCTTAGCAACGTGTCAATGCCTATGATGAATGCCAACCAGTTTTAAATTACAGAACTGTATTATAACTGGAAGGCTAAGTGCCAATCAAAAGAAGACAAAAATCGTGGGCATGGAGGTTTTTGCAGGTCAGTTTCAGCCTCCTGTACCACTGAACTTTATTAGAACTGCAGCCAAATTAAGCCAGAAAGTACAAATAAGCAAATAAAAGAATTACTTTTCATGGCATACATTGATAGACCTTCGCATATAACTCCCTTCCTACTATCGTTCTTAATATTTTAAATTGGAACCCTGACTCGATTCCCCTAATTCCCCCATTCCCACTCTCCGCTTTAAAGACAGCCAACTGAAAATTGGCTAACGAACAGTCATATTACTGAACTTCAGCCTCACGAAACCCACATTCGCGTGGACTGGGTTTTCGTTGATAAAAGCTTGGTTATGTCGGAGTGAATCACAATTTCGTGTGTGAAGGCAGGCTAGTAAAACGGAGCTAGAGCGATATAACCGGTTAATTAATCCAGGTCACCCAAGTGGCTCAGTTCGCCTTCTAAGCTAGGATGTAAAACCAACTTTTAGGTCAGTCGACCTCAAGCTGGGTGTTGAAGTCTAGAGGAATTATCAGATTTATTCTGCCTCTCCATCTTTACGATATAGTCTAACCTTGGTTAACACCATTCTTTATGCTTTGTTTTGACGAGTCAGAAGACCCTAAAAAGTAATTAAGAGTTATACATAAGACTTTAATCTAAAACCCAAACACATATAAAGCCGGTCACCACTCAACCATATTCAATTTCAGAAAATCAACGTTGATCCCCCATAACTGGGTTCTTGTTTTGCCAAAATAATTGGATACTTAGCCCGGGAGTTTCAGCTTCCGTCAAATCGTTTCCGTCTTCTCGTCCTCAGGTTTCCGACAAAAATTGAAAATAGGAGTTATTCAATAAATTATGAAATAGTGCTGGCCCACCCAAACAAAACATCCCGTTCCGCCAACTGGTTTCGTACCCCCCTCTCTGATAAATAGTCTCTAAGTAATCACTTCATGCCAACAACGTTTCTCTATGTGCGATATTCTCTTGCACTGCCATTCAGAATAATTATACAAATCTTTTCTCTCCCCAAATCTGCATATTCGGCTTTTGAGAAAACCAAATCAAGCCACCTTCACCACAGACATAGAAGCAAACTTTGAGCCAATCACGTTTCGGGAAATTTCTGGCGCGAAAAAGCACGTCACAGGCGGAAAACAATATGGCAGCTGAGTTACAAAACGCCAAGGCAGATATTTATCTGCTTTGCTAAAACAAAGTCAATATAATATACACCAGTGGAGGATTTTCAAGAAATGTTGAAAAAATAGGACTTCTCATTGCGTGGTAAAAGATTTGACGTGGATAAATATCGACGAACTAAAACATACTTTGTAAGTATTCTTGAACGGCTTGGTGATGTATGAATAGGTGAAAGATGATCGTCCATGCCAGAATAGGCTCGAGAAAGACCGTTTTTGCTGTTCGGTTAGAATTTGTGACCCAAAAAATTTTCACTAGGCCAGGAAGCAGAGTTAGGATATACACTATTTTTGAATAACAGGTCCATGACCAAAATCTTAAATAAAAATGACTTAAATCTTACGTAATTTTTTACCTTTCGTTCGTGTCTTCCTCTTTATAAACCAGCAAATTACCACTACCACACCGAATAGGTTTAATATACATGAACCAATTGCTACAATTTTCCAAGTATTAGATTGACTCCCTGGACCTGAAAGTTTTTCCTGCACAGGACCACTCTCAGCTAATAAAATCAAAATAGAACGAAACATGAGATAAGAGTTTGCAATGTTTAGTCTTGGAAGTTGAGGGCAGCTTATGCAAAGACAGCTTATCCAGCTGATAAGTCCCAGTAAGTGAAGAATGCCACGCGTATTTGGGACAACCGAACTCAAATTTTATCCAATGAATACTTTTGTAAGGTGGATAACTCAAGATTCGGGGAATAAATTTGATTTTCGGTAATTCAAAACAAGCGTGGCCAGTGCAGTTCACTCATAAGGACTTATCCGCATTGAAGGACCCAGCAGAAGGGTCCAGGAGACCTGCCCCTCTTTCAAAATATTAAAGATTGTTTTGTTAAAGTTCCACTAACATGGCAGACACGACATAACTTGCAAAACATCTGTAGTTTCTTTGCAATTTAATGACCTTCAGATATGCCATTAAGGCCTTGTGATTAGATGTACACAGATAAAGTATGTCATACATATATTTATATATACTATATGCCATATAACATATACCACATACCATATGCTATATACTATATACTACATGCTATATACTACATACTATATACTACATACTATTGTATATACTTACATATAGCATATATATATTTTGAATAGTAATGCTATGTAATGCAAAATAGAAAATATTTTCTATTTCCTAACTCAGTGGAATGTCAGCCCATTCCTTGACAGTTCTGTCAAACATGTTCTCAAAAATTATCTTGTATTGTTAATTGT
Organism: Heliopora coerulea; assembly: GCA_030142905.1. Taxonomy (NCBI): domain Eukaryota; kingdom Metazoa; phylum Cnidaria; class Anthozoa; order Scleralcyonacea; family Helioporidae; genus Heliopora; species Heliopora coerulea. Next base: position 121,237 of record JASJOG010000026.1, read on the forward strand.
AATTTTTTTTTATTACCTTTGGCCAAACATGCCCAATCCTCTTGACATTTATTAACTCTGTTCCCCAAATTATTTGAATTATTATCTGAAGCATTAAATGAAGAGTAGTTTAATTGCACTGGCATAATAGACCTTTTTCATAAAACATTAAAGAACAAGGATAATAAATATTATAACATAGAATTAATATAACAAAATTCTTAGGTCTTCCTGCTGTATCAATAATACAATTTATAATTCTCACCAAGACAAGAAATTTACTGAAATGATAATTATAATTGGACCTACCTGTCTCTGTGTTTTTGCATAAATGTGTTGAATCACTGAACTGTGAGCAATTTATTTGGAAAGAGGTTTTTTCGTCATAACCTGTGAAGTTATGTTGAAAATTTATTCAAAGAATCGACTATTAAAACTTCTAAACATTGCTCGTAAGAAAAAAGTGAAGACAGCAGTCTCACATTCTCAAATCCACTGGGTTTCCAATTTCTTTTTGTAACTGCTACAATGCATTGCAGTCCAAGGCCTAAACTTGGCAAAGAGAAGCTGATTGCTCTACTTGCTGTAATCTCCTCATTAGAATTCAGCAATAACCTTAAATTCTCTTTTTAGATATCAGAGGTTAAAAACTTTCTCAGATGTTTAGAGTCAATTTGACTGACTCGACAGTGTAGTTTTTCCAGGTTTTCACTTTGTGAATGATAGGTTGTGGATTTGAGAATTTGCAATTATCTAACAAGTAAATAACAGAATTTTTCTTACAGTCAGAGATGTATGAAAAGATCCTGCCTCCATTCTCCATATCTGAAACCAAAATAATTAGCATCTTATTGCAGTAAGTGATAAAAAAATGGTAGAAAGCTACAGCAGCACAAGTTCACTTGAATCTTTAACCCATAGGAAGACAATAAACTTACAGAGAGACTAGCACCTGTTTGCTAATTCAAATCAGAGTTTAAATAAAGTTTCCATTCACTTACTTTCTTGCATATAAAAGCACTTGTGGACATACTCAATCATACTTGCACAAATGGCCTAATTTATTCACTCATTCCCTTGATTCAATCATTTCTTAATTCATTCATTTCCTAATTCACTCATTTCCTAATTCACTCATTTAGTTAGTCATTCATTTCCTCATTTGCTTGGTCACTCATTTGCTCACTCCCTCATTCACTCACTCATTCACTTTTCATTCATTTACTAAAGTTCAGGATGGCAGAGTTAAATTCCAGCCTTAAAGCTAGCAAGGAACTGTAATGTTTACTTTGATATCTAAGTAATTTATTACACTTGTTGCCATTTCCCTTCTACATCCATTAGTTACCACATTTGTCATGTAAATTGATCTAGCTCTTCCTTGAAAATCATCCCCTTTGGAAGTAGCATTTCAGACTCAAGCTTCTGAGCCTTGAATGTGGCTGACATTTCTTCCTCCATGCCTCACCCACTTAAAAAAGTGTGCCAACCCAAGTATAGCAAATATCAATGAGTGGTGAGTATACAACTGGACAGAATCCTAATATCTCACTGGTCTTACCTAACTTGTTACACAATGCAGTCTTGTTCCTGTCAGCAACATTCACACATTTCATTGTTTCATTGTTTGGTGTCTTGGCAATCGGAGCTGCTGATGTAGGTGAAACATAACTTGATGTAGGTGAAACATAACTTGATGTAGGTGAAACATAACTTGATGATGGTGTCGGTGAAGAAGGTGATGGTAGAATGGATTTTGAAGATGGAGTTGGTGTATGACATACAGTGGCAGCAGTGCTGTGACAACGACAAGCCTTTCCTTCCTCACATAGTTTTTCTAAATAAAAACCAAAAAGGCTGTGTCAGCAAAGTATCATGGTTCAAATGGCAAACAAACAAAGTGCACTGATACTGGCAGGTTAGGAAGTGGTTTTAAACTTCATTTCAAAATTTAGGAGTGTTAAGTGAAAAAATCAAGTAGCTATAAAGACTTGTTTTCACAGCACAATTCTGGATTATGGTTGTCCTATACATGTTGCCTTCAACATACCTTGTTAACTCTCAATGGAGTTAACTACATAAAACACGGAATAATGATAAATATGAAACTTCAACGTCCAATGTTACAAAACTCATAGGATTACCTTCACTGGATCTAAAGACTCTGCTGTTGCCCTGTTTTTTATGTGTGATAAAACATTCCTACTTGGTTTTGTGTAAATACACACACATGGATAAGTATATGATTGTATGATAATTATCATGTATAAGTATAGATATAGGTATGGGTATATGTGACATATTGTTACAAAAACATGAGGTAGTTATTATGAACATGCATTATTGCATGAATTCTTCTACAAAGCTAGTCAAAACGAGGTTCTACTATACCATCAGGATTTAAACATTTGCCATAAGAAATATCATGGACAACTTTCAGTCCACTATCTGAAGTAAGATCCACTGCAAACACCATGCTACACCTTGTTTCACTACTGGTAAGTGTTGCCTCTCGCCCATCATTTCCATTATCTAGAACAAGTTAAGGACTTACTGGTCAGTTTCTGAAGAAACCAGGGGGGGCATGTGCCCCCACACCACAACTTTTTCAATAAGAATGAAAAGGTGACAAGTGGTGTTGTTATTTTTGAAACTCCCCCCTTTTTAAACAAATGCATAGTTTACTTCAATGTTTTTTCTCTTGCACCTCCAGTTTACATGATATCTATCCCACATACACATATTGATTATCACAGTCAATATAAAAAAAATAAATAAACAACTGATACTGGATTGACAGATGGCCTGACAACATCACCCCTTACACACATTCTTCTGGGTAACAAAGACTGATTCTTCATGCCAACATGAACTTTAACTCTGCTCCTTAACAAATTCACACATTGCTACCTGTTAGTTGATTTCTACCAATTTAACATATTAATATTTTCAAACTAACTTGTTTGTAAAAGAATATTGCACTTACTGAAAAATACATAAACTCCATTTTCATATTTCTCTTCTGGTTTGTCTCCAGGTGAATTTTTAAATGTCACTGGAAATGAGCCTCCTTCTACACCATCTCTGCATGTATATAAGTGATCTGTGAATAAAATTAAATAAGAAAAAAAAATTAGACATTTTGGGTATTTTTGCAGATCTAAAGCCTATAATGACAAAACAAAAGTGATCCCTTTGACACCAATGGTCTGATATACCAGACACCTAGAACTAAAGGAAAAATTGGAGAAGAAAGCAGAAACTTAAAGAACAAATAAAGAAAAAATCTTCAGGCATTTAACAACTAGCTATTCTACTAAACTCAACTATGTGTACGAGGTTGCAAAGCAATATGCATCCCCACTAGGTTTTTAACTTTAGAATTTTCACAACTACCAGCCAAAAATAATATTATGACAATGTTATTTCTGGCACACTTTTGCACTTCACTGCAATTAAAAGTTGCTGCAAATTATTAGCCTTCATCACCTTCTGAGCATGTGCCAGTATATAAGTGATCCATGAATAAAATATCCAAGAGTTGGTTCTATGTACCAGGGCCTTTTTTTAGGTAGAGCTAGTGCAAACATTAATGAGAAAATGGCAGACTAAAAAGCATAACCCAAACTCCATTGGGAAGGATATAAAGCCACAGAAATTTAGAAATTAAAAGCATCATAATGCTGATCATATTACAATTTTCCATACCATTTTAACTGAAACATTTTTCTATTTTTTGTGGAGCAAAACAGAGATTGACTGTAACTTGTTTCACTTATTTGTATCACATTATATTTCATGATTGGAACATTCTTCTTGTAAATAATGGGAATAATGAATGGCTATATGTACAATTTGTAACCTGATGAAAACTGAGATGCTCTAACCCAGTGGTTGTCAACCTTTTTTGGATGAATGCCCACCTGTTCCTGCACTGGAACCTTTTGCCATTCCCTGCTGAGCACACTCAATCCCAGTCCTGTGCCTGCAACAGTGCCCAAATCCACAGCAATATCAAACTAAATAACTGTTAACATAAAGTTATTCAGTTCAGTATTACTTAGTCAGTTGGTCAGTGTCAGATTTGGAAAATAAATGACTACCAGAAACTCAAAAATGCAGTTGCAGTGATTGACTGATAAATGCCCACCATTTGCATCCAAACCCTCTCTGTTGCCTTGTTTCCATCACCTTCCATAGTTCTCTGAATGCTGACAGGTAGTCAATACTGCTCCTGTCAAGAAATGCTGCTCTAACCATTGAGTTAAATGTACATGAACTCAGCTAAATGTACTCTGACTTACAAACTACATTACAGTGTATCCAATATCACTGCTATACATACCACTGAGTGTTCGATTGCAAAAAGTGTCAAGTGAACCATTCTTTATACTGCTCCTTAGTTCATCCACAGTTCCTGGCCACCTTCTTCTGAAAAGATTCTCATTCATTTCTGCTTTAGGTCTTGAATAACCATCCAACAGCTTTACAGCAACTTTTAATGTTGGACACACAAAATCAACACGATCATAAGTCAATATTTTTGGAACAGTGAGCCAGTTACACTTGCAAGATAGTCTAAAAAGGTAAATATCAAGAAATAGCCAAGGCATGTGTTATGCTCTACATTTTTACTTCTGTCCATAATTATCCAGTGTCAATTTTTGACAAGATATAATTTGAAAATGGAGCTGATTGTGGAAGGAAACAAACAGTTTTCATAGCTCTGGAATGAAAGGTTTGAGGTGGGATGGAAGAACACAAGCACACTGCATGCTTAGAATTCACATCTTGACCCTCCAAGTGGGATATACGGTTGCCGTGAAAAGTCAAAAATTCTAGTTAATATGCTTTTTGGCAATGCCAAAGATTTTGACCTATTGCAACCCACTGTGTAGCATTTAGACAATGTGACAGCTCAATCACACTATATACTTATGTGAATGCATTACTAACAATGATCATTATGGCTAAAGATGAACCTGCTATGCCAGCATTACACTCCATGCTGTTACAGTTCTAAAGTACCCAAAATTATTTATTACCATATTACATTTAAATTAAGTCATTTGACCAATGAGCAACATGTAATGTGCACTACTGTAACAAGTTCCTTAGAAATTTCCCAGGATATTTGTAAAGCTCCTTTGGAATTTTCTTCAGTTGCTGTTACAATTTCTTAACTTCCTGTTCTGTGCTGTGCATTGCTATTGGATGATTATATTTGTAAACCAATCACCAGAACAGAACAGGTAAATACAACAAGAAATCAGAAATTTATGAAAATTAAATGAGGAACTTTGCAGATTTCCTGGAAACAGTTGCAAATTTCCTGTAAAATTTCCTATGAAGCTTTCCAGATTTGTGATGTAATCAATAAAAATTTGAAACATGTTTGAAACTCAAAGTAGCAACACTTGGTGTGGTTTCCCCATCAACTTTGAAAACATATAGAAAATTTCAAGGACAAGCCTACATAAATAATAATTATTTTCATTTTCAAGTAGTTTGTTTGGAAAGGTGACTTCAGTATGCTTAGATGACTTTTGAAAACATGTCAGGGCTATTTTACTCTGGATTCTAGGGAGGGTGGGGAAATATTTTGCCACCCATGATCACAATTAACAGTACTTCAGCAGAGGAAACGTATGAACCACGCCTTTTACTTTAAATGTTCTGTTGAAATCACCAGGACAAATAAAGACTTGCAGCAAATAAACACGCTAATTTCAAACTGTATTTGAATGTAAAAACGATCAAATGCTCAGGTACTCGACTAAAAATCACGTAGAAAAAAATACGGCAAAGACTATGAACAAACTCCGTGAGTCCATGTAAAACAGGAAACCTGTTACTCCCTTAGGCAATGCTATATCCAGCTTTGACTTTGTATCTTAGAAACATTTTTGCCTTTTTACTGACTAGTTTTAACCTGGGAAAATTTCGCACAAACGAAAACTTTCTTTTATTTTTATGACCGGTCATTGACATAGTTGGCTGCCCATTTCTTCCCGACAGTGAATTAATCTGCGCAATCCTACCTCAAACAAATTATTTTTATCTCCAAAATAGGACAAGACTTCATTTTAGATCTCGCCACTGGAAGTCTCGGATGTAGACGATATCTGGCCGTAAATATTGACTGAAATGATTAATTGCGATTAAATGATGAAATGATCAATCTTCTCCGATATTACATACTTAAAAATGTAAATCTTCCAATACAAACTTAAAAAAACTGAATTTAAAATTGACTGTAAAAGCACAAACGAGACGCAATCTCCTCAAAAACCGTTAAAACCGAGAGCACAAAATAAAATTGCTCGTATACTTAGTAGTTCTTTATTCAAAACGGCACGGAACTAACGCAACTTTTTTTCGACAGAATTCCACAAACGTCGCCTACAAGTACAGCCGCATGGTGTCTTGGAGGCCCGATCATTGAATCAACTTGGATTGCTATACTTTGCTAGCCAAGGTTCTCCGATCAACTTAATATTCCCCATAGCGTGAGTAATCTATTGATTACTGAACAGAGATAAATGAACAAAAAGTTCATGATTGATTACTTTTCGATGACCATGGTTTCGATCACCGAATCTCCAAGGATTAGAACGAATAAATCTCTTGCGACAGCCAGGAAACTTGACGAATAACTCATTTGCCTTATTGATCTAACATCTAAGACTGCGTAGCTCCAAAAAGACGTTATTTTTACTACCCACGTTGCATGAAGGATTTCAGACTCAACGTGTTTAACCCGAGAGAGAGTTTAAGGGATTATTAAGCTAGAACTCTCGCAGGTTGCTCGCACGATGTTGCTTGCAATAAAAGCTTTTTAATAATATTGTAAAAGCGCCGTTAATTGCGATTGTAGTTCGAAGGCAAGATACTTGAACAAGACTTAGCACGTTCAGGGAACCACGGATCATTGACGTTGCACAATGAACTTTCGATAATTGTTTTCCGTTTCTAAAACGCTTTTATGCAATTGTCGGCAACAGGCTTTCTAAGTTACGTAAAAACCTACAACTTTCTTCGTTCTTGCGCTTGGCTCGCACGAATATTGCAAATGCAACTTACCGCAACTCCAAGCAAAGTTTGCGTGCGAACCGGGGCAAAACAAACGCAAGCCTTAGCACGAGATAAATGAGCCCTTTGTTTTTTCTTTTCTGAAGCTCTCATGCGTGCGTTGCTGCTTGCATTTATTCCGGGTGCTTCAGCTGGAGTTTTAATTCCAGTACCACTTTTTTTGTCTCATCTTTTGCTTCGTCCTTATGTTTGCGCTTGCCTCACTCAGGTGAACCAGCCTTAAAGGTAGCTTTACATGTTGTACTTCAGTTGACTCGAGTCGATATCAAGTCTCTTTGAGTTGAGAAGTTCGACGAGAGAGCGATGTATAAAAGCCAACTAGTCCCACTTGAGACACACAATCGTACAAAGGCACTTGAGCTTCACTCAAATCTAAAATTAGTGTCGACTCCAATTAAATCTGGCTTGAAGGCCGCCATTCACTTACCAATTTTTGGTCGAGTGTGCGCTGTTCTTAGAGCTATGAAAAAAGAATAAGTTAAGTATTATGCGTCATGTTCATGGCGCAGATGGTCCAAGTTGTTCACAGTGATAGTGAGCCCACTACTACTGCGATTTCGCTCGAACAATTTGCAAAATTTTTCAGTTTGAGCGCAGCGCCTACTAGACCAAAAAATCGGTAAGTGGTGGCCCGCCTTTAAATGTCGAACTAGAAAAAGATTCGAATTGGCTGAAGTTCGGCAAATAAAGCTATTCGGCCTAACCCAACAAGCTTGATGAAACTGTGTGATGTATGAGGAGCTTACACCATTGGGCTTAATTACGTCACAACTCGCGATCAGCTTTATAGCAACATGCAACGAACGTGTTAGAACAAATCGGATCTGAAGACATAATGATATCGGCTTTTAGTTATACCAAAACCCCGTTTACACTGTTAACATTTTAGGCACGGCAGGGATAATAAGCCGTGTTAAGACCTACTTATACAAAGGTGCTGGGCACGGCTAAATTTTAAGAGGTCCGCACCATTTACACTGTAAAAATTATCCGTGCCGTGCCCAAAAATAGCTGTACTCCGTGCCAAAATTTTAGCCGTGCCGTACCCAAAATGTGAATAGTGTAAACGAGGTTCAAGCCCACTGCTGGTTTGGCACAACCTTAGGAACGATTTTGTCCGTCAGCTGCCGAGTTTTTCACGAGCGACATGTTAACAGTCATGTAACAACACCAAGCAATTAACATTGTCTCGATAGAGTAATTTTTTAAAACCTATCACGGACTTAGCTGTTCGTCAATTTTACGTACAATGGTAAACAGTGTCTTCATCAGACCTGCTGCGTCGGCGGTAAATAATAAAAAATTGATACCTAAATCGAAATTGCATAAAACGTTGAGAGACATGTAGAAAACATTAAAAACACGGTATGAAGTTTTTCGATCGAAAATGATACAGCCCGTGTTTATCAAACAACTTCGCCTCCCCAATAGGAAAATAAAAGCAGCATTCGAAGATATTCTTGAAATAATAGCCTTAAGTCGAAGGTCTTTGTGAAGGAGCTGCTTTTGTTTTTAATATTGCGAAACAGAAAGCGCTTGATATGCCAAGTTTTGTCAGATCGAAATGTTGTACATACAACATCTTTAGACATTTAATTCCTTTGACGGCAGTAAAAGTCTCAACCTACCATAGGACGACATAACAGGGTTTGAGAGTAAATTTTAACCATCTATATTGAAGCATAACTAACGAGAAATATATGACACTTTTAGAAATATGACTGAAACGATATCCGAAAACAATTCATCACTTACTGAGGGTTGACATGATCCCAGACGATCATTGGAAGGAATCTTGTAGAATGCCCAAAGTGATGGATCGAGAAAAGGAAAAGGAGAAGACGAACAAGGAGGTAAGTCATTGTTGATCACTACTTGTCTGTCGCTAGGCTCTGGCACGTTCACTGTCGCGGGCGCTCCTAACCTTGCTCGCCAGTCACTATATATGCCTTTATTACACAACTAAATTGTAATGCCGAACTCTACAGTATTCTGTATCAAACAATCTGCTCACTAATCTGACAGCAAGTTTTTTCTCGAAGATACGTCCACTCTCGATGCCATTGTAAACTGACAAACCCTTGAGTGGCGTCAGATGAAATCTTCGGCGCACTGCTGTGTTTTCACTTGAGGGGGACGGGAGGATGGACGATTTGTGTGTGGGTGAGGAAGGGGGGAGCAAAGACTAAACCATAATGGTTCAATATCTTTGTTGCTGGGTTCTACCTGTCGGCCGTTACGACGGCCTTGAGTGTTAATGTTATAATGAGATAACGTAGGCCGTGAAGTATTTCGTATGTGATCTAAAAGAAAAGCAATGTTCAAATTTGGCAGAGAAAAAAGGCTTAAGTTGTAGCGTTAGAAACAGGTTAAACTGTAAAGACATCTTTGTTTAATTCATGACTGCGCCATTTGTGACAAATGATATCACTGACTGGACTCGTGTGCTGACGTATGTTTAACATAGAAAGCTCTTGAGCGAGTCGGAAGTCGAGTAATTGGGGCAAAAGTTACTGTCGCTACACACCTCTGCAATCGATTCCGTAGTCGAATGCGAATTAGGCTGCGCTTGCGTTTTCTCGTATTCCCGTTTTCCCCCGCCATTATCAAAAACGTTGGGGAACGTCATGACCCACAGCAGTTTGGACACCGTCTAGTGGAAAAACATATTCTTTTATGCAAGAAACAACAGGTTTTAATTTCCGCCACACTTGTCACGTCCCCCACATATAACAACAGAGGGCAACATCTGTTTTCGAAATTGTGCGTCGAATCAAGATAGTATCGTGAGCTGGAAAAAATTATCGACGAATAACCTGGCATTCAAAACAGTAAACAAGAATGATTAAGCCCACATGTTGAAAAGAAAGCGCTGTCTATTTCTTGCTACGTTGTTCCTCGTTTATACGTTTCCTGAAGCCCTTAGCAAATCACTCAGCTTCCAAGCATTCTATCTGCGATTGTTATCTGACGAGTTTCACACTTACAATGAGGAATTTCCTGGTTGGTTAAAGGTTCGGCTCTGTCCAGCTTTACCTCTCAACACCATTTACTGAGGAATATTTTGGCATTCCGCTAGTAGTTCACTCGGTGGAATTTGGTTATAACGTAAATCTTAACTCAAAGCTCTAATCCTAATTCAGTAACTAATTCTAACCTTAATTCTCTCACGTAACTCTAACCCGAAACTCTAAAACGGATCAGATGTCTTGAGACCGTAGTTGGTTTCATGTCCGTAGTTTCAACTTCCTGCCTGGACATGCCACGGGAGTCTATGTTCTCGATGTCGTGCTGATAAAGGCGAGGTCACGGTTGTGACACTGGCTAGTTTTCGTGATGAAAAGCATCAGATGTCATCGTGTAGAGACCTCCTGTTCAGAAGAGAACCTTGTATTCAATGATATGAAAGTACAACGATTCGAAAACGCACTCCAAAGTGTAGATTGCTTTGAAAACGAGGTCTTTTGGAAGGAAAATCTAACCGTGTAAACGCCGCTTGAGTGTGTAGCTCCAGCTTAATACGAAGATTGTGACATAAAAATGGAATGCTGCGTAGGCAGTATAAAACAGCACAAAAAGTTAAAAGGTTGGTAGACTGCCGAATTCATGATGAAGAATTCTAATGTTTCGAGCTATGGTTCTTCGTCAGAGAGTGAAACGAGTTCTCTCTGACGAAGGGCCATAGCTCGAAGCGTTAGAATTCTTTATCATAAATTCGGCAGTCTATCAACCCTTTTAACTTTTAATACATAGATTGTGCTTTTTCAGGGTTGGGAGGGGTCTCTGGAACGGGCGACTGTTCACCGCCAACTGCGACTATTCACCGTTCCTGAATATCACTAACCTTCGGACCACCTCCTCGGAACTCTAAACTATGGCATGTTCATGCTGTATATAATCTCGCGGATCTAGAGAACTGTCTCACTCTCTTCTTGTACCCCCACTCACCTGCATTCACCGACATCGCAGCCACAGGGATGCAACTAGAGGGGGGTGGGGGGTCGCGACCCTTACCTTGTTTGTTAGATGTCTGAGGTGTGCCCTGTTAGCGACAGTTCTTTTACCCTCGTTCCCCAAACCCAAGTAAATTTACTGCACTTGAAATGATCAAAATCGCCCTCAAGGTGCCTTGATACTTCCCTCCGGAATACATAGTTGGTGACAAATTAACGGACCTGGGTTGACGGCTAACGAGAACACAAGAAAGAAATCCTTGAAATGGAGGAACCAGGCGGAAATCGAAGTCTGGTGAGGAAGATTATTGCCCAGCATATATAGCTTTGAATAGAACCATAACACAAAGTAATTTGAATATACAGCGTGAAGGAGATATAGATACTTAACTGTTTCATAACTGTATATTCTGTCACTCTGATGATGTTACATGTAGTAACGAAACGTTAGTATTAAAACATTGTAAAATTACTTTGTGTTATGGTTCTACTCAACGCAATAATCTTCCTCACTGGAAGGAAATTCTGTCCGATGTTCACAACTCTGGTAGGCGTGGCCAGAGTAAAACATGTGGGAGCCCCCGGGGTCGATGTTGTTCAAAGACACAGAGACACTGCTCGGTGTGGAAAAATTCTTAGTGTTACACTCATTAATTTGCCTCTAATGTTTCTCCAGAGAATTTTATAGCCACTTCTAGGTGGTGGAAGTACTCTACCTTTTCAAGGAAGACTATAATCCTACCACCTGGATAAATTCTCTTCATATTTGAACGAATCTAGTTGACCACACACCCGAAAAAAGGGGTAATCCGTAATTCCTTATTCCCCCCATGGCCTCGCCACTGTCCGGTAGAGGTGCCAAAGAACATTCCCAGAGACATTTTACTTAATCTCAGGTTAAATTGGATTAAAGGGGCAAGGGGCTGCAACAACGCTATTCCATCTGGGGTGATGTATATGAAACTGTCAAAAAAAAAGAAAAAGAAATATAAACAAAAGATAAATGCGTATCAGTCCAAAATTGGACTCATTAGTCACATCTGCACACATAATAGTATGAACGGATTTTCCAAATGCGACCCTCTTATTTTATTGAACTTTTAACCATGTATATCACCTGTATTTTATCTGTCATTTTATCTGAGATGTTCGTGGTCTTATTCGAATACGAAGGACGAAACAACAACGACAACAATATAAAACTGTAAACCAGAATTTTCTGACGTCAATTTCCAGCAAAGAACACCAGGCTGGGCTTTAAGTCAGTTTTCTCATAAAAAAGACCTAATAATAATAATAAAGTGATTTTCGTTTGCAAAATTGGGGGGGAAAGCCCCAAAATCTTAAAAAATTGGTGATCGAATTTCGGCTACACTATGTGTTATGAAATTGTCTCTGCGGTTGTGTTTTTTGTTTTTTCCCCCCATAATTTTTGGCTGCTTTTTTATTTCACTGCGCTTACGCCAATTAGATTTGAAAATATTCGAGGACACACTTCATATTTATTGAGAAATTAACAATAAAAATCAGCTTGTGGCCTTTCTTCCTTCCCTCGTCCTCACAGGGTCAGGATGAGGTTGAGTCACTCCAGTCAAGGCCCATATCCATTGAAAATGTTTCTGGTGAAGTGAGTAAAATTTCTTGCCAAACGCCTTTTGGCATGCGCATTTCAGTCGTTCTATTTTTGAACTCTCAGCGAAAAACTTTATCTTCGAATGAAAGTTGAAACGGTTTCAACTCTTTGCGTAGTTCTATCAATGTTCTCGTGAAAGTTGTTTACAAGAACTGTTTGAAACGAAAATTTCTCGAGACAAATATGGCTGAAGTGGCCCTTGAAAGTCGAGCAGACGGAACGCTCCCTGAAGCATTTCCAATAAAAATGTTATCCGAAAGATAATTGGACTTTCCTCGGTTAATCTTCCGAACTTGTTTTTATAATATTTAATGTCACTTAGAATCAAAATGCGAACTTTCTCTTGGGAAAACGAAGCAACTGCAACCTAATCCTTCGAACTTGCACAAACATTGTAGTTTGATTTGGTCTTAGTCCAACCTTTCAGCAACCTGTTGGTCAACAGCTTCACAGTTGGGGTTGAATAGTCTTGGGACTGTTTGATGAAGTACAGCACGATATTTTATGTCCTCGAAATTTCTGTACGTGATAGTTGACGAGCGGGAAGCCAGAGTTAACTACCCAGGGCCGTAGCGAGAGAGGGTGTTGGAGGGTGCTCCACACCCCCAACTTTTGGAAATTGCGATATTCGGAAAATAACTTATCCATTCGGAGAGCAACGGCTACGTAGAATCAACTCTATTTAAATGAAGTGAACCATGGAAATTCTATTAAATTGACAAATTGTGTTGAAGTTTGCAAACACAAAGATAACAAAAGCATATGCATGCGCGTTTTTTACTTATATGATACCTTTGCCCATAACGAATATACTTTTATTTTGAGTTCTCATCTGGATTTTAAACAGTCTTCCTCAGTGCTTCAGCTTCCCACTTGATTTGAATCAGAAAGGTTCGGACAAAAATCTTTGTCATTTGGAAATTTCCATTCGGCAAACCACCCCCCACTTTGACATGCTGGCTACGGGCCTGACTATCTTGACATCTCATGGAAATTGATAGCAAACGGTCTAATAAATTGTTTTAGTGTTTTAGTAGAAACTGTTTAATTTTGAGTAGTTTTCCAAATTTGTGAAGAAACCTGGGTATACAGTAAGTGTCCCTTTTGACCGAAAAACTCTGTGTAATTGCGTTACTCGCCACCATACTCGATATCTGTCAACAAATAACGAGCACCACAGCCGATCACATTGCAGCATTCGCTTTATATTTACAATTTACAAGTCTCCGTTTAGTATCACAACATCATTAATAATTCATGAAGAAAAACAAAAGAAAGTAATGTTTAGTGAGTTGTTGTAAATGTGATACGTTTTGTCCTATTTTCTTGCCTAATATCGTTGGAGTCTTCATCATTTTCGTGAATCAACACCGCCGCTTATATTGTAAATGCAAGTTGTAATTCTGCTTTAGGCCAGCGACTTATGAATATAAGGCATTCTTCGATGAGATTCCGAGCCACAAGGGTGAAGAAAGCCATGTGTATTTTTTCAAGATTACGGATGTTGTGCCTTGTTCCTCTGCATGTGCTAGCTTAAAGTTTTGACGTAAGACATGCCCACGTTTGTCAAACTCAAATCCTCAAAAAATGTTCCTACATGAAGGTTCTAGGTTTGATCCCAGACTGGGGTTACGGAAACACTTTTAAAGATGACCTTGGCAAACCTTCAAGTGTTGCTTGCCAAATCTTTTACGCCCCAAAAAGGTGACAAATGCTTTCGTTGGTTCTCGTTATCTGTCATCTCTTTCTAGGGCTCCACTCGGGCTCCGTACTGATAAGGTCAAGTGTGAAAGAATGTTGTACAGATAAGGTTACGAATTTTGTGCAAAGTTCATCGATATTTACAATTGTAAGGATTCGTTGTTTAAAGGACTTTTGAGGTGCTTAAAAATATTATATCGGAAGACATTAATATTTGCAAAGACAAAAATAGCATTGAATGTGGCAATATCATAGAAATGGTTTGAAATAACAGTTTAAAACTGTAGCTTAACTCTTTCTTGCTGGGATAAGACTTCTATCATTTTACTTTGGCTAACGCCAGACGATTTTACCCGTCAATGGGAGAGCTCTCGTAGGGGAAAGGGTTATAAGTCTTGTATTGTACGCAGATTATTTTCACTTTATATTGTCAATGAATGACATTAAATACATAGATCAATTAATTGCCTAAATACCACGGATGCATCACTTCATCGAAAAAAATTCAACTTCATTCATTTGAATTCTATGCAAAAAGACAATAGCTCAGAACAAATAGTATAAGCGGAGCAGAACTGTAGAGAATGATATTGAGGCTGTGTGAAAAAGATGCGTGGTTTATGTGATTAATGTAATTGGTTCATTCATTCATCAACTTTTTCTTCGCATGAGTTCCTTATTCCTAGGACACCGATTCGGTGTTTGTTTCGCACTAACATACATGTATGTCTATGCACCTTTTGTCCTTCCCTACTTTTGAAGAACTTCCTGTGCATATGCCTTGTTTTTAAATTATATTCCTCGGTTTCACGATAACAGTTCAAGTGAAAATAGATCAATATTTAAGAATCACTGATCCCACGACCAATTTTATCTGCAAACTTCGTCAACTTGATACATTGAACATAGAAACATAGAGTCTGAATAAGACCACGGAATGATAAACGGTTTTAGAGAACTTCAGTTAGCAAATTACGTTTTCAATTACTCGGCTGGCAAATGATCTCCAGCGCGCTGGCTGGAGAACAGCGTCTTCTTTAGTTCTCTTTGTAGTTATTGTGGACCTTAGAAAGCGACACAAACACACAAAACTCTTGCCAACTGTCACAACATCGTTGGAACAATGAAAAATGATATAACAATATGGCAATCCAACGCAGTCCCACCCCCGAAAAGATGAATAGCATCAATTCTGAAAATGTTCTTTAACAGATGAATATCGTCTTTCTAGGGGAACTTGGAAAAGGATTAGGGTTAGCATTAGGGTTAGAATTAGGGTTAGGGTTAGGGTTAGAATTACGGTTAGGATAAGGGTTAAATCATCACCGGCGAGGGTAAAAACCTACATCTCACCCTCCATTTATAAAATTTTGTGGGGTATGTCACACCGTCCTCCCCTGTCCTGCCAGCCCCAGATGTTCGGCAACCATACCACTTAAAGAAGAGCCTATCGCGTGTGGGAGCCTTAATCTTCCTTAAAATAGATGATATTCATCTTAGCTTTTTGCCACGTTTTGTCAATTGATGCTATTTACCTTATCAAGGTGTGAGACTGGGATGAGCCATCAATCATGGATAAGGAACACTGATAAACCAAGGATTGATGCAAGCACCAACTTAGGCAAAATAATTGCCATGTGAGTAATCTAACACCAATGCCGGCCTGATCGCCTGAGAGTGAGAGAGGAGGAGCCGATGAAATATGATTGAAATTTAATTCGATGTTTGTTAATCTCGCTGCAAATGACTTGTTAGAACAATGCACGCATATGTTTCTTGGCTAGACAGCGGAATAGTAGACACGGACGTTTTGACGACGACGAGTCGAAAATGCCACTTTACGAATCAAAATCGCTTTGATCGGTCGTAAGTCATCTTAGGCAGCTGTCTTATTTGCCTAACCCTAAATCCGCCCCTGAAGTCAACCATGAGAAAGAATGTTTCATCCAATATCCAAGCGCCGAGAAGCATGTTGAAAAAAACGAGGCGAACGCGAGTTTTTTCGACATATTACGAGGAGTTTAGATAAAGGATGAAAATTTCTTCGAGAGCGCTTAATCTAGCTTCTCAAACAAATATCTATTTTAGGAGATTATAAAGGCTGACAGTTGACAAAATTTTTTGCCAAAGAAAGATCACATATTCAAGCCTTCTTCTCGGGACAGATTTCTTTTGTTTTCATTTTACGAATTATTAATGAGTTTGAGGACGTTGTTTCCACAGCATTGTTCAAGAAACAAATAATGGTTTTTAAATAAGGTAAAACTGCATTGATGGCACGACTATCTAATCCCCATTGTTTTAGCCCGTTGTTTGACCTGGTTGACCAATTGTTGCTGCAGTAATGGCTGAACTATACTTTAACAACATTAGGCCGTCTAGAGAAGAGAAACATTAACTTTGGCCTACTTAGGCGTACTTTAGGGCTCAGGTAATGCACGAAAACTCTCGTATAAACAATACAAAATGTCCTCGTCTTACCTAAGCCACGTCTAACACAAGTCGTGGCGTTGTACTGGAATATTTGGACCAGTTCACGGCTTACCTAAGCCACGTCCAACACAAGACGTGGCTTCTTGGGAACGTAAATGGGGCAGTTTCGCGTCTTATGTTACGTGCGACTTATTTCATTTGTATAAATCGCCTTAATGCGGATCATCAATGAACGATATTGTTGACAACATTGTTCACGCCTGTTAACAACCGCGCGTTTTAACCCGTGTGGACTTTTTCAATTTTCAACCTGACAAAAAGTAAGGGAAATCCTTAACTGACTTCTTTAACCTCATAGCAACGATATATTGACGTCAAGGTTAATCTGCACAAGACTTGTCACACTTGAATTAAAGATATCTGCAGCTTAAGCTTTTTTTGATCACCGGATAGCGGGGGCTTCGTCTTCCCCAACACTTGACGTTAATCCTGGATTGAGTGAAGGAAAGCGCCCAATATCACCAAAATTATGTTTCTACCGGTATATCGTTTTAAAGGAGGTATCAGTTTTTCTTTATCATGACTTGATTTGACGAAATTGATGGTCAACTTTGGACGAAAAAAGAGGGATTGTTCGATGATCACCTTAAGTAGAAAAAAGAGAAACTGGAACGCACTAACGTAAAATTTTTAGGCACACCCGGACCGGTCGAGGAGGAAGGTCAATCCGATATCCTAGTTTGCCATCAGAACGTTGAAATTATTATTGAAGGAAAATTTCGTCATTTTCATCAATGTAGATAAAGATCAAGTGTTCCTTGGTCTGTGACTTTGAGGAACGACTATTGGCACACGTGCAACATTGTCACAAAATGAAAGATGAAAGGGAACTCACACAACTTCGTTCGGGTTTAGGAATTTCTCCGAGAGGACATAGAGATAACAGAGCCATCCACGCTTTGAACAACCTAACTTTTAAGGTGGATAAAAATCGATCAAATGAAGCAGTTCTCCACAGGATTGAAAAATACCCAGACCTTACAAAACTGGTACCAGAATGTGCATTTACTTAGAGCACGTATTTTACATTTACAAAACATTTCTTTTACATTTACATTAAACTCGATTATTTTTGCCAGCCTCTCTTATGAATGAACTATAACCCGATTACAAAAATTGCTAGCATAACTAAGCCACTTCATTGAACAAGTGAACACTATGTTATCCAAGAGGTAAAGTACATAAGCTTCTATCTTATAGTCTTGGTGGTGAAGGAGGAAAATCGACCTCAGTACCCGATCCACAATCTTGATCGACGTTTCACGGACTTATTTCGTGGTCTTGTTGTTTAGGAGATTGATCGTCAGCTAAAAAAGAGAAAAATAAAAGAAATGAAAAAGGGACTCACGTGAAAAATGACTTGGTATGAAATTTTACAGAGGACAACAACAGTGGTATGTCGAGTAAGTTGTTCATGTGTTGCAATCGCCCATGTCTCTCAGGCTACATAACCCAGGAATGTTTTCTGACCCGCCGGGGAATCAACCTAATATCGTCTGATCCCCCAAAATGAATAACCAGTGTATTAACAAGTACTGGACTAAAATAACAACGTATAACATTATTATAATGTAATAAATAATACGTAATACATAATGATATATAGTGGGTAATCTGTGTATGACTATTGAACTACCCCCTGAATAATGTGTAACTGATATACCGAGTAATGAACTTGAATGACCTAATAACCACAGATTATATCATTGTTGGCACAGTTTTTTTGACCGAAAACTACGGCCAGCCGACAACTTAAAAAAGTATAAAATAAAACATATTCCGAAAAATAAAGACATCTTGGAAAACTTAAGATTCTGTCTGATGATGACTTTGTAATAAAGTCGAAATATTACAGTCTCATATACTCGTCTTGTTTTGACTCATATCTTCAGTTTTCCAAGATGTCTTTATTTTTCGGAAAATGTTTTATTTTATACAGTTTTTTTGTTCTCCGAAGTTGACAACTAACTTATCGACCTCATTAAGGTATTCCTGTACTTTCTGGCAAAATTTCTCCATTTCTATATGTTTATCGGGCATGTTTGGAACTTCTTTCGGAATTTCACTAGTGATGATATAAGTCGGTTATATGCTTTTTGACCTCGGTGTTTAAACGATATATCCAACTGAGGGTGAAGCTCGATGGTTGTTCAATTGTTTAAACACTGTCGCAGAACTCTCGATGATTCTGCTCTGGTTCCCGATTTACGTATAGCGCAATCGATGGGACTGTATCTATCTTTTTAAAACCATATAATTCTCAACTTGTTCGTACTACACAATGTTTGCTCCGTCAGACAAGCCCAAAAGCCTTTTTGTCACAAGCCTTTCAGAAGGAAATTACACCCTAATCTAATTACATGAACAATGAACTATTGAATACCACACGCTATTCATAAACAAAAAGCATTGTGAGCGCAACCCGAGTCTAATCTCACAGATTGTCACTACTCCTAGTTTTACAATTACTATTAATCACTAACTTTACATAAACTTATCCAGAAAAACACCTCGGTCACGACATATAACCTTTACCTAACCACTGAACTTCACAACAACTGAAATGGTAAATCAAGGTGACATATTGTATGGGTTCGCACACCAAGCTATTACATACCACAAGTTACCATTATGGATACTGTAACTTATGGAGATCCCGTGGGGTTTTGCAAAGTTGAAGATGCAATTGAAAAATCTGGCAAAAAGGAGTATAGAGACTAATTGCAGAATTTGGTTTGATTAATTGATAATTATCTTCAAGTACCTTATGATATTTCAAAGCCTTTTAACTCCTTTATACATGAATTTTTTTTTCTTTTATCTTTGTTGGTTCAGTCATTTTTTAGTTCCATGTGTCCAATATATCGGAAACTGTGCGTTGGAGGCCGGGTTACTTCTTTTCAGTTCTCCCGTAGCAACGTGACGACAGCTTTTAGCATGCTTATAATATGTACTTCGACAATGACTAAAATAATAAACCATAACCAGGCAGAGGCAAACTCAACAGGGTGTTTTTGCTGGACAGGCTGCCATAAGGCAAAATCCTTCCGTGACACTGAACTAATTGCGTATGCTTGACTTCATAAATAACTCGGGTGGCCGCGTCAAGTTGTTCACATGGCTGAAACTAATCTCGACCTCAAGGATTACCCTGTCTCGCAAAGAGGGTGACCCTACTACAAGAGTAACCCTGTTAACCGAGGCGAGCGAAGACCTCTGAATCTAAACACTTGCGGAAGAGTTCAAATAATATTATTATGAAAGTGTCTCGGCCAGGGTAGCGTGAGGGGAAGGGAAACCCTTTTACCCCAGTCCTTTTAAACGGCTCCTTAGGCGAGCGGGCTATATGTGACCCTACATTCGTTCTTTGCAATTTTATCCACACCCGACTACTCGTGCAAGGGCTCTTGGGTAATGAATACGTTACTTGTTGCTATATGATCGCGAAACAGCACTGTTACCTTTGATGTGGGAGACTTCTCTCTGTCTTTAAATAAAGACATCACGCAGAATCGCATGCTAAGTGTATTGACCTAAATGACCTATAAAAACCTGTTAACGGGACGATAGCTTACCTGACAAATAACCTGCATTTTGTATATCATGACCAGTGTTCACTTCATACCTGGAAGATTCTGAAATTAATTCATAAGAATATTTACAAGTGAGATTTTTATCATCACCTCATAACAATGTGAAATCATGTCTTAACCTGTTTTTTTTAGAGCATTCGGTTGGGATTTTTTGTCGTTGGAGGATTCTTTCCCATTCCTGCAACACACAGCACCTAGAAAGCAACACTTTATCAACAAATATGACAATTTGAACTGCTTTGACACAAATTAACTGGTGCCTCAAATTAAGAACTAGGAACTGTTTAGCCTGGTACACATATCCTGGTCCTAACATGACGATGAGTTTAGGAATTGTCGTAGGCTGCTTTGTGAGTTAGAGAAGGTACTTGACAGTTCCACAAGTTCTCCCGACGTTTGTATCGGGCTATGCAAACACGGCCGAACAGTTTCTATTTCGTTCATATAATTAAGAGGAAACTAGGTGATTAGCAAAAGTTAGTTATGAACCTTTTTTACAGTATCAAATGCTAAATTCTCCTTTCTGACACGAAGCATTTCGAGGAGTTTCCCGGTCATAACCGCATCTGCATCCAGCCATGAAAGCACAGCAATTGATGAATAATATAAATTATAATAATAATTAAATTAATTAATAATAATAAAATAATACTAATCTGCATCCAGCCATGAAAGCACAGCAATTGATGAATAATATAAATAATAATAATAATTAAATTAATTAATAATAATGAAATAATATTAATCTATATTCAGCCATGCAAGCACAGCAAATGAGCAACAATGGTGTGCGTACGACGCAACGAAATTATGTAAACAG